>QANZ01032819.1:91186-111617 GCA_003254925.1 Chamaecrista fasciculata
GACATTTTACAATTTTATTTTGAGGATTTGGGACTAAAATGAATGAAGATGATGAAAAAGAGGGGAAATTGATAATAATGAGATAAAAATATAACTCAGGGACCTATTTGAAATTTGAATGAAATATTTTTTTTTATTATTAATGCTGATGTGGCACGCACAGTTGGCTTTTTTTTTTTAGTTTTCCAACTGCTGACGTGGCACTTAACGTGCCACGTCAGCAGTTAACGGCTTCAGGGACCAATTTGACTAACGTTAGTAAAATTCGGGGACCTATTTGTCAATTTCCATAAATCAGGGACCAATTTGTCAGCGACCCAATAATTCGGGGACCAGTTTGGGAGTTTACTCAAAATATTAAGCACCAAAACGAAACTTTTAGTAAAAGTTGAAAGTAACACAAGACGGTAGTATAAATAACAGGAGATAGACTCACCAGATATTGATAAAAAAAAAAAACAAATTATTGAAGCGTAATTAACAATGAGTACAACTAGAGCTAGAGCACATGTTTTGGT
Organism: Chamaecrista fasciculata; assembly: GCA_003254925.1. Lineage (NCBI taxonomy): Eukaryota > Viridiplantae > Streptophyta > Magnoliopsida > Fabales > Fabaceae > Chamaecrista > Chamaecrista fasciculata. Next base: position 91,705 of record QANZ01032819.1, read on the forward strand.
ATTGCCATACCCAGCACAAGGCCATGTCATTGCTCTGATGCAGCTTTCACAGGAACTGGTGAAACATGGCATCAAAGTCACATTTGTTAACACAGATTTCAATCACGAGCAAATCATGAAAGCTAATCAAGAAGAACAAGTATGGAATAATCATAATAGTGGTATTGTAATGGTGTCAATCCCAGATGGGCTTGAAGATGGAGAGAGTAGAAGTCAACTTGGCAAATTAACAGAGTCACTGATCAAAGTAATGCCAAAGAAGCTGGAAATGCTGATTCAAGAGATCAACAATAAGTCATCAGAGAAGATAAGGTGTGTGGTGGCAGATGGCAACATGGGAATGGCACTGGAAGTGGCAGAGAAGATGGGAATACAAAGAGCTGCATTCTGGCCATTTCCAGCTTCCCTCTTCGTCTTGGCTTGCAATGTGGAAAAGCTGCTAGATTGTGGAATCATTGATAGTGATGGTAAGTAAGAGTACCATGCATATGCCATTAATTAACTTTTTGTTAATTCTCTCCAATTTCATATACATATCTTTTTTTTTCGGTCAAAGCGCATTTTTGGTCCTATAACTTTTGCTTAGGTCTCAATTTGATCTCATAACTTTTTGTTGAACTTTTTGTCCCATATGATCTTTTTGCTCAGGTTGCAGATTTGGTTTTGTATTACTTTCGGTCCTATATATTTTTGTCAAGTTACATAATTGATCTCATATTTTTGTAAAAAGTTTCACCATTTGTGCCACTTGACCAAAAGATGAGACTAATTTTTCACTTGACCCAAAGATATGTGACCAATTCTGCATCTTTAACAAAAAATATGTGACCAGATCTGCAATTTAAACAAAAGATATGGGACCAAAAGTACAACGAAAAAAATTATGAGACTAAATTGAGACCTAAACAAAAATTATAGGACCAAAAGTGCACTTTGGTCTTCTTTTTTTTAGATCACTTGGTTTTTTTTTTTTTAAAGAGAAACTTCATATACATATCATATGGTAATAATTAATGACATGTTATTATAGCAATGAAATGAAACTTGAGCATCGGTTAATAATAATAGGCAAAACCACCCTTTTCGTCCTCAATGCTTTCTTTTTGTCAATGTTTTATTTTTTTATTTTTACTGCTTTTATCACTTGTTCTTAGAGAAAACTTACTATTTGGTCTCTAAGTTTACACCGAATCAACTAATTGGTCCCGAAGAATCAAAATACACGATTTAGTCTCTGGAATATTTCAATTATCAACTATTTGGTCCCTAGTGACAATTTGATCCCCCTCGATTTGAGCTAATTTTATGCTTTTTGGTCTCTGAATTTGTACTGAATTTATACTATTTGATCAGTGAATTTGTATTGAATTTGTACTTTTTGATCCTTGAATATGACCCAGGGACCAAATCATTGACAATTGCAATAATGCATTGACTGAGTAGTATATTTTGATTATTCATGGACTTTTTAGTTGACTTGGTTGGTGTAAATTCAGGGACCAAATAGTAGGTTTTCTCTTGCTCTTGTTTTAGCTAAATATTAATGACAAATTCTACATGTAATGTACAATTGATAGAAAAAGAAACTCAAATTCTAACTCAGATTGAAAAAACACGATGAATTCCGTCGTTAATTTATTGAAATAAGTTAGTCAATGGATAAAATCGATCAAAAAATGAAACATTGAGGATAAAATTGATAGCAAACAAAAAAAAACATTAGGGATGAAATTGAAAATTGATGTAAAGTCTGGGGACGAAAATGGTACTTTTTCCATAATAATAGTAGGCTCAAAATAAACATGATCATTGCCAAATATTTTCTCCTAATTAAAGATGTTTACAAATTAAATGGTAATGAAAGAAAGAGGGTATGAGTAAGTGTGTAATTTGATTTCCATTTCTTCATCAGGAACACCAGCAAAAGATCACATTATTCAATTATCCCCAGAGATGCCTGCTATGAGGACAAAAGAGTTTCCTTGGATACTGCTTGCAGGAGATGACTTAAATGCACAAAAGATTTTGTTCAACCATATGAGAAACAACAACAAGGCTATGGAAGCTGCAGATTGGGTAATTTGCCACTCAGCTCATGAACTTGAGCCTCTAGCATTTGATAATTCAGCTCCAAAATTTATTCCTATAGGTCCATTTGTTGGGAATTTAGCAGTAGGATCCTTTTGGACAGAAGACTCAGATTGTTTAAACTGGCTTGATCAACAACCAAATGAGTCAGTCATTTATGTTGCTTTTGGAAGTTTCAGTGTATTTGACCAAACCCAATTGCAAGAATTAGCACTAGGACTTGAACTTTCCAATGTATCATTTTTATGGGCAATAAGACCAGATATCATCAACAATGGGGAAAACCATGTGTTCCTAAAGGCTTTTCAAGACAGATTATTAATGTCTTCTCATGGGAAATTGGTGGGTTGGGCACCTCAACAAAAAGTTCTAAGTCATCCTTCAATTGCTTGCTTCTTAAGTCACTGTGGTTGGAATTCTACTATTGAAGGTATAACCAGTGGAGTGCCCTTTGTGTGCTGGCCTTACTTTGCTGATCACTTTGTTATTGAGTCCTACATTTGTGACATTTGGAAGGTTGGATTGCGGCTCGATCAAAATCGAAATGGCGGTATCGTCGGCCGAGGAGAAATCGGAGATAGGATAAAGCAAGTGATCAATGACAAGGGATTCAAAAGCAGGGCTTTGGAGCTGAAGGAGAAAGTCCTTAACAGCCTCAAAGAAGGTGGTTGCTCAAGCAAGAATATGAACAACTTTATTGATTGGATAAAAAGCAGCATAAATTAGGAATTTCAAGCTTATAACTAAAGTCTAATATGACAAAAAACATAAGATAACAAGCTTGATGAGGGAATAAGGTTATTTTAAGTTAATGCATTTTTATTTTTCAGTGTTTTAGTTTGGTTTTATGCAGGGTTTGTTTTAAATAAAGGTTTGCTCGTCCTCATACTTCATTCCTATATATTTATCTTTACTAGTGAAAATTGCATGCGTTGCACGCGTTATTTGTCATATGCTATAAAATGTTTTAATTATACTCTTTTATTATTAGGTTTTTGTAATTTCATTACTATTTTGCATTCATATAATGTTGCGGTTTAAAATTCGTACAAATTGACTAATTCTTCCATAATGTAATTATGTCTTCCATCTTAAATAAAAAAACAAACATTTATGTCTTTCATCATTCTAAAGACTGGTTCGTCTTCTAATTACTGCTTCTTCCTAGCCGCGCACCTAGATGAGCATAGATTTGTACACTTATTGAAGCACAAGAGAACCCAAGGGCCTCGGGCCTTCTTCAATATCATCCCAGAAGCTTTGGTCCTTTGAAAGCCACAAAATAACATTTGTTGTAAGTCTCATCAAAAGCAAAGTAACAAACCTATCCCTCCCTTGGGACATATCAGCAGCCGTATTGGCCATTCTGTGCAGTTTTATGAAAAGTTCTTGGACAATAATAAAATAATATCATCAACAAGAACAGTAATTGTAGCATAAATTTACAGTACAATTAGAAGACCATCCATTGATCCATATTTATTAGTGCAGTGTGATTTGTAAATTTTAAATATTTCCACATTGCAATCTTCCTCTAGGAAATTCATTGAACTCAAAATTCAATATCAATAGTGATGGGTGTCGAATCCACCAAAAATAATTAACCTGACTCTACACACTAAAATAGTAAATTATAGTAAGGGTGAGAACAGGGTCGATCCACAGAGACTAGCATTGTCTAAAGTTTATCAACCAAATCTAAAGAAAACAGAAAACAAAAGATAAATTGTGATATAAAATAATAAGTAAATAAAACAACGATAAAAGTTACCGATAGGATGAGGGCTTGGCTAAGGTTAATCTTCATGGAGTCTCGCACTTGATCATTGATGTCAAAGATAATTTTTCATCAAATTAAAATAGGTTAACGAAATCACAGGTGAAATCACTCTTTCTTTAAAGTTGATTAAAGGATAACGTACCCAATTTAATCACTTATTAACTAGACGAATCCGACACGATCGACAATTCAATCTAAATTAACAGAATTAAGACCTGAAAGATATTAACCCTAAACAATTAATTTACGAAATTACTTGTTTAGATTTTCTTCTCCCTAACATGGTACGACCATCTTAGTTGCTACTTAGTGATAAACTTACTAATTACGAATTAATAAGAACACCTAGCATTATGTTTACAAATCAAAATAAATAACTTTGGCCAAGAGTTATAAAATCAGCTTGAAACATATATAAAGAGATAAGTAGGAGAAAGAAAAATATTATAAAACAATGAAAGAAAATAAAAACATGATCTCACAAGTGTTGAAACATCCAATCAGAATTAACCCTAAGCCAAGAGAAAAGAATTAGCCGCGCAGGGCCTTGAGAGAAGAAGAGAGAGATGATCCGAGATTGGATCTCCCNTTCAGAGTCATTGACAAAATGCAACAAAACCCTATCTTCAACAAAAGGGTTCACTAACAGCGGCCAAAACCTCTAGATCACAGTTGGGGGTCGCCGGAAATAGGTCGTCGACGGCGTCGAGAATGACCGGTGAGCAGTACGGTGGCTCACGCTCCTTCACGCGCCGGCGCGTGAAGAACGTGCGACACTGCTTAGACGGCGCGTGAGCCACACGCGCTTCACAGAATGACGCCGGACTTCGGGGAAATGCCGATTTGGACCTCCTCTTCCTTCCTATGATGGCGGTGACACTAAAAAAGAAACTTTGAAAGTGGACCTACTAAAACCCTAAGTTTTCTGAACAGAGAGGAAGAAGGGGCATGACGGAAGGAGGAAGAAGACTCATCCAGGATCAAATTGCTCTGATACCATGTTAAATTTAGTAGAATAGATTTAAATAGATTAGATTTGTTGGAATTGATTTTATTACAATGGGACTTGGACACATATTTAAAGACACCAACAACACCTACCACATTTAATATNAAGATATATTGGGATAAAATCATAATTTGAATACAAATAAATTAGTAATTATCCCTTAAAAATAGGCAAAATAACATACTTATCAAATAGCTTTCAACAAGAAGAAAAACTACAACAAACTAAATATTAACACTAATCCAATAAAATAATATAACAGGAAATACCATAGAGTCAAACATCACAACTGATAACCCTGACTAATCATAATTTATCCCAATAAACTAACTACAAACTCAAGAGTATCTCAAATAATAAAATACATCATCAAGAGACATCGATGGAAGACCATAAATTTAAGAGACATCGATGGAAGACCATAAATTTGTTCTTTAGAAGCAAATACAACAAAGTAAATTTATAAAGACTTTTAAAAACCAATGGTAAAAATAGGAATTTGGATTTGGGCTAGAAATTAGATGGGAGTAGGATCTATCATTAGAGATAATAAAAGAATTTAGATTTGGACCATAAAGTCCTGCCATTACAAATTGTCAATTTTCTCCATTAAATGTTGATGTGTCATTTTTTCTCTTTGTCTTCTTCAATCTTAAATCTTCAACCATTAAATATAATCTAACCTTTTTCTTTTCCCTTTTTTCGGGTTTTTGTTTTAAACTGTAGATGTTGTTTGTATTAGTATTACTCCACACCTCACACAACATAATCTGCATTCACCTTTCTTCCTGGCATCTCGAAGAAGCTCTGCAATTTTCAGGTGATAGAGTATGCCGCAAAAGAATCAGAATCAATTTCAGAGGAAGCCATTCATGAATTTCTATTATGGGTGTCACTTAAGTTTCAGCCAAGGCAATCTACAGTTCTACACCAATAAGTGCCAAAGCCTGCAAACTGCAAACGATACACATGATTGGCTTTCTATTAAGATATGAGTTTGCAAGCTTATAAGGCAGCAAATTTATATACAAAAGATCTGTTCCAAAATGAATAACAATTAATGGTCAAGCCAAGATTAAACTATGAAAAAAGTATGTTCTAGTTTCTTGGAAATGCAAGACTTTTGAAACGATAGAGTGAGGATAAAAAAGCATACAGTCATCACTCCAATATTGACCACACTGAGTATAGCAAAATAGACTAAAATGAGAATGATTGATGTATTCAAGTTGGGAAAAATTAAAAATAAAAAGGCAAGAGTACTAATTTCGTACTTAAACTTTACACCAATTGTCAATTGACCAAATTGTAAAACATTAGGGACGAAATTGACAGTAAAAAAAGATTGGGGACGAAATTGACAGTTGGTGTAAAGTTTGGGGACAAAATTAGAACTTTTGCCGAAATAAAAATGAAGTTTTCGAAGCAGTCTGAAGACACCATTATCAGGCTCCTTTTCAGCCAATTTGCGAACCTTACACAAATTTTTATTCACAACATCAGACAGCACATTTACTGATATGGAAACAATAAGCTAATGAGATAATGCTTTAATAACAAAAACATAATTTCTATTTTTGCAGAACTTGTAATAAATTAACATTCGTACAAGGAAGATAAAGATACCTTCCAAGGCCAAAGGGTTGTAATTGAAGTTTCCGGCATTGAGAAAAATGCTGAAAGAACCAAAAGTATTGCCAATATCAGCCCTTGCTCCTTAAAAATCCAAAAACTCGTAACACTCTAGGCCATGTATTCCTAAGTAATAGAATTCTCTGTCCAATAACTCCATATCCAGCATTTTCAACACCTTCAACTGCCAAAGCTCGCCGACATCCAAACACCGATACACCACAAACAATTGCAGCCAGACCAGAATAACTACCCTCTTCACTAATTGTTGAATGAAGTTCAAATTCTGATTGGAACAATAACTTTTTCCGGGCAAACAGTTACCACTACTATCAAAACATCTCAATAGAGCGCTTCTAAATAAATAGTCATCCTTCTCAATACTTTTAACTTTTAATGAAGATTTACCACATCTCTCAATTCTTCTATTGCCTCTTTTCTTCTCACAGGCTTCTTCCTTCCTTCCTTCAAGGTTATAATTCCTGAAATGATAAAGTAAAAACTCAAACTTCTTCTCTTAGAAAATAAGAAGGTTGGCATTGTTTTCAAAAATAGTAGCGGCCCACTTATACTGATATGAAAGGGTATTTCTTATTTATTTAGGTGTGGCATTAGGGAATAGCTAGATTTCCCCAGAAGATTTTGTGGTAATTAATTCTAGAATATATTTACATATATATCCACTATTTACTAACCATTATATTTTCAGACTTTAAATAGCTTTTTTACTTTTTTTGTGGGTTTCATTGATTGTAGTTCTCATGGGGTCCTCTTCTCAAAGATGTTTCAAGACTTGATGACAATGGGCTTAGAAGAACAAACAGGTTCATTCCATCTCATCCTATATATTTCCATTTTCAGTATAGATTAAAACTGCAAAATTCAGAACCAAGTTATCTAATAACCACATTTGCAGAATAGCTAAGAAGATCAAGAAGCAACTTGAGGATGGGCTATTTGTAAATGCAAGAACCTCATGGAACAAACTTGAGGAAGAGATCTACAATAGCAGCAATGGAGTGGTACTACTACTACATTAATTTCCTTTCTTATCCCTTAAAGCATTTAATACTTGTATTGTTAATACTAAAAGGGACATTGTCGTGAGGTTTTTTTTTTTAGAGTTTCTATAATTTTCTTTTGGATATTGAAAAAAGTGACTTAGTATCCTTGTCAGCAATGGAGGTGACATCATCATCATCATCATCCAAAGTATTTGCAATGAAACACTACTCCAAATATTTCAAAGCATTCAAGCCTTCTTCTGAGGGTGATCTTAAAAGCTTGATGAATGGGTTCATCAAGAAAAAGCTCAAGATCATTCCAAACAATGTTAAGTATATATGCTTAATTAGTGCTCAGAAAATTCAAACCCATGATTGAGATATCTAGGGTATAATTAACAAATCATGGAAATTCATAAGTTCAAGCATTTCCAAAGTATAGATAGATTTCATTCATCCATGAACAGTTAGCTAATGTGATGATGATGACAGATGGCAGGAACTTTCAGATCCTGTTTTCAATAGCCTTGAAGGTGATTTTATGAAACCAAGGATCAAGGAGGTAACAAAATATATAATTAATCTCAAATCTTAAAATCTTTCAGATTTTCTTAAAACTGACTTTCTTGTTTCTTTTAAAACTATTGCTGTCAAAAATGGATGAGCTTCTAGCATATGGGGTCAATGTGACAGTGTGCAATGAATATTATTGGTAAGTCATACATATAGATGAATGCCTCATACATATAGATGTGTGTTTAATAGAATGATATATAATTGGTAAGTCATATATATAATTGCAGAGTGTATAGAAAGAGTATAAAATCTGGAACTCAGAAAATCCTACAAATGAATATTATTAGAAATAATAATTTAGAGTCTGAATCTTGTTACTATCATTGATAACAATGTGCCAAATTCCACATACTCTACATGCAGACATAGTTTTTAAATAGAATTGTGATGATGATGCACAATGACAAATGGAATATAAAAGCAAATGTGTGTCATTATTATCAACCAAGATTCAAAAGAAATATATATATATATATGTATATGCACTTAGGACCAAAGAACAAGGAGAGAAATCCCTACCTAGAGGCGCATAATGGATGATGCTTCATAAAACAACCATTTTAGAATCGTTTGATTCCTATCCAACTATAATGATATGAAGTCAATTTCTTTGAGACACTAAATCTGTTCAAAACCCATGAAAAACAAACTGAGTTCAATCGGTGGATCCATAATTTTAAACATACATCTACAAATAATATGTTAAAATTGCAATTGCGTGAACAGAGCGCAGACCTTTGGGTCAAGTTGTTTGTAAATAGGAGCCAAGATATTGAGAGTGGTCCATGAAACACTCAAAGAGTCTCTTTCCATGACATCCGCCATTGAAGAAAAACAGTAATCTAATTATGTATATAAACATAGTTCAGCATAATGTAGATAAGTGGTAAAGATAAAATCAAAAGAAATACTAAAACTTATAAAACAAACAATGTGCAATCTTTATGATCAGAAGCAAACCTGAGCATCCAATCATGAGAATTCAAAACGCAAAGGAACAACAGCCCTGAACTACATGGATGATGTAAAGAGGACTAAGTTCCTCGGATCTTCACTACACGCAACAGAAAACACATCATTGAAGAAAAATAAGAAAATTAGAGTAGGGAAAATAGGGTAAGTCCAAGAATACCTGAACGACCGAACCCAAGATCAATAGAGATTGGTCTGAGAAAAAAATAGAGAATTTTGGCTGAGTGATGACCACATGCACCAAGTTTTGCATCAATCAAACAATATAGTATACAGATTGATATACACTCCTCGGAATCACCCCTCGGAAGCCGACGGCGTGGACTCCCCCTCGGACCTTTCGGAGGGACTAGTGATATACACTCCTCGGAATGGCTCCTCGGAGTCAGCATCAAGAACGTAAGGGATACCCGGCGGAGAGGCAACCCAGGCAGGTTCCCCCTCCCACACTCAAGCATTTAATGCCAAGATATTGGCATTAAATGCAAGGATCCTTGAAAGCACGTGACAGGACAAGAAGGACACGCAAAAGGACCAAAACGCCCCCTGCGCGCAGACTAAACCATGAAAAGCACTCCTGGCTATCACTGACAACCAGGAGGGAAGGTTGGAAATCCCACCGTACCCTGGCAGTGATAGCTGTCACGTCAAAAGCAGAAACCTACACCAACCCCCTTTTCCTCACACATCCCGAGTACACCCCTAACGTCTCAGAGAGAGACCTCGTACGAACATGAGACAAAAGGGAAGGAGGATAAAAGGAAAAGGGGGAAACCTTTCTAAGGTAACGACTCTCTCTCTAAAAATATTCAAACTCTCCAGCTTTCTCTCACTAACTTAAGCATCGGAGAAGAATCGCAGGGAACCCCCTGTGCATTCTCGTTTGCAGGTTCCGACGACCCCTACTTGCCGGAAACTGCCCTCAACTGTGAACTCAAGGTTAGATTTATCCTAATCCAGCTTTGTAGTTTTCACAGATAAAAGAAAAATGACGCAAGAAAGGGAGAAAGGAGCAAGCAAAAAGGTGCCAAAATTCCCACTCAAAATACACTTATTATCAGTATAAATCTACAAATTCGAAAAATAGAGAGAGATACATAGAGAACCAAAACTTTGAAGTCAAATTGATTTAATACCTATTCGCCACATATTCTGGTAAAGAGAGAGAGAGAGAGAATCGGAAATCAAATAGCGATTCTGAAAAAATTCAAAAAAAGCAAAACCTCAACATTCATTCGATGACGATTGCGGCAGAAGAAATCTACAGTTTTTGAGGCCATAGCCTTCCTTTTCAGGTGATCGGCGATTACGTTTTTGACAGTGTTTAATTCAACGGAAGGCTCTATTAAAAGCGAGGATTTTGACTACAAAAAATCGAAGAAATGAGAAATGAATGTGTTGTAATCAGTAACCCGGAACTAACCGGACGGTATGACCGGTTCAACCGCCAACCGTATACAAGAGCGAGTGGGTTCAACTAAAATAACTAAGCTGACATTTGTACCAGGTTGAACCGAAAATAACCAGCTGAAAATCAACGAACCGGGTCTAACCGCCCAAAAAACCGGTGGTTCACCCAAATTTTTTATTTTTTACAAATAAAAAAAAATTGATTAAAAATTATAAGAAAGCAAAGTAGAGGCCTTCATTCATCTTTTATCCTTCTTTTTCATTTGTTCTTTTAATATTTAGAATAAAATAAATTATTAATTATATTAAAAATAATTATTTATATCATTATAGAGAATTTATATTTAATATATTAAAAATAATTATTTATTGCATCATCCGGTCCGACCGATGGTTCGACCAATCAAATCGTGAATCGAACACTAATCCGAATTTTTGGTCCGATTTGACAAGATTGGTTGTAATCTCTGAAAAGTGAATTAACGCTTTGTGGTAAAAAGTTAATTCAGGAGAACAAGTTAAGAGGAAGTTATAAAAGAGAAGGCTTTGAAGGGTTGCAACCAGACACCATTTCATCAATCGTAATCATTGCATCAAGCGTTTATTATTGAGGGCATTTTTGGAAGATGAAAGTTAACGCAACCCACATTTTTAAATAGTAAAGATAACTAGATTTCTACCTGTAGAATTTTTATTTTAATTATTTATAGAATTTATAAAATTATTATTATTATTATATTTAATTTCTACGCGTGCAATTTTTATTTTAATTATTTCTTAAATAAAGACTCAGGTTTTATACGAATGTTGAAACAGATTGCATTCTCATTTGCTTCCCATGGACTTTTATGTGGATTAACTAGAAGCTTAAGGCCCTAGAAAACTTATAATTAGCATGTATTTATGTATGTATGTATTATTATAGAAGCATGTACATGTGATCAGTGGCGGAGCCATGATTTTGGGTTGGGGGGCCGAATTTTTTTTTGGCCAAAGTCTTATTTTAATTCTTAATATTCATTATGTTGGTTGCTAATATTTTTTATTTCATTTTAGTCCTTAACGTTTTCTATAAGTTTGATAATTGGTTCCTAACTATTGAATATGGTCACATCTTTCTCATTATAAACTCGAACGTGATGAAATCAGAGTTACGTGTTAAATTTCATAAGTTCTTTCTTTACCCAGTTGGGGTAATCAGTAAACGAGATCAAATCAAGCATGAAATTAGATCTGAAATTAGATTGCTTATTTTACAAATTTGGTCATATTTCTCTCGTTTTCAGACTCACTCGCATGCTCAATTTGGCCTTGTTTATCGATGACCCCAACTGGACAAAGAAAGAACTCATCAAATTTAACTGGTAGTTCTGATTTCATCTTGTTTTGGTTTGAGACGAGAAAAATATGACCACATTCAATAGTTAAGGACCAATTATAAAATTTCTAAGAAACAATAAGGACCAAAACGGGACAAAAAATATTAGGAACCAAAATGAAATTTTGGGTAAACATTAGGGTCTTAATTTAAATTGGAGAGATAATGAGATTGGAGAGATAATTCATAATAGTATTTAAATTGATTAAAACTTAATTTATTTTAAAACTTAATTTAAACTTTAATAAATAAAATATTCATAAAAGACTTCATAATGTAAATTAGTTAGGTGAAAAGCTTTTCTAAAAATTAAAATGTTTAAAGAAGATGGACCAAATTGAAAAAGAAATTAAATGTATGATGGAAAAAAATGTGATTTTAGCTTAAAAAATATAAGTGAAGTAAAAAGAATAAAATGAGAGGAGACTTTTAAAAAATTAAAAATGTAAATGAAATAAAATAAAATAAGAGGGACCAAATTGAAAAACTATAAACATGCGAATGAACAAAATATAAATTTAGCCACAAAGAAAAAAATCAATTAAATAAAGGGCAGAAAAAACTAAGATTTTGTTGGGATTGGAGAAAGTAAGAGTTGGGTTTAGGGGCACCACTAGGCTGTTGATGGAAGTTTACTAACATATTCAATAAATTACTATGGGTGTGTTTGGATTAGAAGTAGGTAATGAAATGATGATTTTATGTAATGAAATGGTAATGAGAAAATTATGTAATGAAAATGGTGTTTGGATTAGTTTGAGATGTAATGAAAAAAATAGGATGTGAAATTATGAAAAAGGGTATGTAATGATTGTGGTTGGTTGAAATAAATATATGAGTTTTTTTTAAATTGTATAGGGGTAGAATTGATAATTGATAATGGAAATAGATAGAAATAAAAACATAATATTTTGACTTTTTCGTTGTGGTGGTTATGAAACGAAATGGTAATGAAATTGTCTTGGAATTTGTGCTAAATGTGAATATTTGTTATGAAGGTTGGAGTAGTATTACTATTATGTAATGAAATGAAAGGACCAAAATGTAAATAACATGAAAATTTTTAAAAACCTACCATTTGGTCTATGATTTTATATAAATTGAAGGAATCGGTATTTGTTTGGCCAGAAACGTGCGTGCTCTGTGCCTGCATATTATTAAGGATATTTTTGCTTTATAGCCCAAAGTACACTTTTGGTTTCCACAACTTTTGCTCAGATTTCAATTTGGTCCCAAAATCTTTTTTGTTGCACTTTTGATCCATATCTTTGGGTTAGATTATAGAATTAGTCTCATATCTTTGATTTAAATGGGACTGAAGGTAGAACTTTTTGCATAGATATGAGACTAATAATATATATATACTCAAAATATGTGATATATATATATACTCACCCTACAAGCGTTCATAAATAGATAGCTTAGTGCCACCCCTATAATTTGTTTCTGCGATGCGCATGGTCATGGGTTCGAAACTTGATAAGTTATAATGGTGTCATTGTGTGTTTTTCTTGCTTTTTCGTGTTGTTGGGCTTTTTAGCCACTTTGCCTACCAAAAAAATGGCTAAAAATTTACTTTGGTCCTTAATGTTTTTTAAAGTTCCATTTTGATCCTCAATTTTTTTTTTATTTTGTTTAAGTCCCCAAAATTTTCAAAAAGTTTTACCATTTAATCTCCGACAAACATNGATATGAAATATGTAATGAAATGATTTTGTAATGAAGTGATATTTTTGTAATGACTTTATAATTGAAAAACAAACACCCATATAACACTGTAGTTTAAATTATGTAATGAAAATGGAGATAATGAATTTGTAATGAAAAGATAATATGATGACATATGCTTGATAATCTCTTATGGTTATTATCTTATTTTAGTTTTAGAGTTACTTTTGAATAATTTTAGATGACGTGTTAACAAAGAAAAAAACGATGTATGCTCATTCTATTCCATAAGAAAACGAGATCAAGCATATGGATAGTGAATAAATGAAATAGCAATTAACAAGGGAGTGGAAGCAAGAGAGTTGGCCCCATGTGAAAGAACTCAACCACCTACAAAATCCCAACGCCTGCCTTTCACTTTATCATCATTCCTATATATCCTTCCTTATATTGGAAATAAATTATTATTATTAATAATTAGAATAACACTTTTATTTCTCGCGAATCTCTTGAACCCGATATAAAACAAAAAAATTTCCCCACTCAAACGTGGGGTCTTTTTCTATTTTTTGATGATGAGAAACTTTTCGTTTTTTTTTAGAGAAAAACTTTCAAGACGATTCTACTATTATTCCATCAAAATTTATTCATTTATTATATACTTTTAGAAAAATAAAATAGTTATGTATTTAATTTAAACTCAATAGTAGCGCAAATGAAGATGTTTTAAAGCGAGCTACGTAACTAATTAATTCTATTTCATGACAATGAAGGTAAAACATAATTCATTAAAAAAGAAAGGTAAAATTAAGTATAGTACAAATGAAAATAAAATAAAAATAGCTAATTTCCCCCTAGCAGCAACACTAGATAAAAATATCAACTGACGAAGGTTGGGGTTTATAACCCATCAAAGATGACCCATCCTCGTTTTAGACAAATTGACAAGATGATCAACTGTCAAGTTAGTGAATCTAGAGATTCAACTAAAGCTACAACAATCTAAAAAATAAGAAACATAAATAAAGTCATTTAAAAGAGACAAACCATTCCAAACAGGACAGCAGACAACCCCAATAGTTGTTATAAAAAAAAAGACATAAACATACTCAAAGCAACAATAATAAGATAATAAAACGAAACGATGCCATGGAAGGGCACCCAAAAATCAGGACCAAACTAGGAAGCCACTGTGAAAGCCAGAAGCCGCCGTGGAATACTTAGTCCAGATTCGCCGCCACAGAACGCCGCCATAGGAGTCCAGATTCAGAACACTGTCGCCACAAAACTCTATAATCAGAGGGAGGACCATCACCGCTGAGACAGCGGCGACCCAAAGTTTTACTCAGAAAACTTACGGCAGAGAGAGTTTTCTCTCACGAATGAAAGGTTTTAGGGCCGGTTTGCTATCCTACGATGAAAGTATTTATCTATGATACATGGAGAGAAATGCATGACTATTTGATATCTATGAGATAAGAAATTGAATGCAATTTAATAATTTCATTTTTTAGGCGTCATTTGTTTCATAATTTTTTTGGTTAAAAGGTCATTTTGGTCCTAAATGTATGCCTTAATATTCATTTTGGTCCATTATGTTTCAAAATGTTCAAATTGGTCCAAAATATTTCATTTTGGTCCCAAACTATTAAATATAGCTCGTTTCAAGTACAAACGTGACGAATTTAGTATTACGTATTGTTCTCAAAGAATTTTTTCTCTACCCAGTTGAGACCATCAACAAATAAAGTCAAATCAGTCTTAAAAGTAGATCGTTCATTTTATGGTCAAACAAGCAAAGTTGATCATGTCTCTCATTTCAAATTCGAATGTAACGAATTTAGAACTACGAGTTCCTCTTAACAAGTCCTTTGAACTTAAAATGAGAGACAAGAGAAATATAACTAAATTCAGTAGTTTGGGATCAAAATGAAATATTTTACCAATATTTAGGATCAAAATAAAATATTTTGTCAACATTTAAGACCAATTTAGACATTTTTAAACATAAAAGACCAAAATAAATATTAAGAAATATATTTATGACCAAAATGACGGTTTGACTTTTTTTAAACCATACTTTCTTTCACCACCATCTAGAGGGAAACTAAAATTTCATTCAGATATAGAGTTAAAGTTCTCCCTCCAAAATCAACTAGAGGAAGTGGAGTGAACCCAGTAGGATGGTTCCATTTGAACGAAATTAAGCGAGCTGTACTGGGTCTGGGTGGATTAAAGTGGGATTTAAATTTGCGTTGTTTGTTAGTGACAGTGTGATATGATTCTTTCCATTTCCGAGTCACGTTGCGTTGATCTCTTGACTCTTTTTGGGTTTGCAGCATTATAATATATATATTAATATCCCTGTCATTCTGTGGGTATTCCAGTAAAATAATACTGCAAAAGTGGAAACATACGAAATCTGAGACCCTGGATTCATGGATGTGTTCACTTCTCATTGGTGGCTTCCTCACTCTCTCACACTCTCAAATTCAATGCCTTTATTATACAACACTACAGAATTCCCCATTCCCTTCTTTCTTCTTCATTCCTCCTCTCCTCCACTCTTCTTCCCACTACATCACAGGTCAGTGCTTCTTCTCTTACACTTCATAATCATAATCATGCCCTCTAGCTATCACTATTCTCTTATTTTCCCTTTTTTTTTATATATATATTCTTTCTTTTCAGCTGTTGCTTTTGTTGCTAATTTAATCTTATCTCTTTCGTTGAGTTGAGTGATTCATTCTCATTTTTCAGCAACGACCCCACTGCTCTTAGTATTCTTTACTTTTCCTGCTTTCTCTCCCAAGATTTTGCAACATAATATTACTTCCCTTCTCCCCCTCTCTCTCTATTTATCTATCTTTCCTCTTCTTTACCTGCACCTTACTTCACATTTCAGTATCCATTTCCATTTCATTTATTTCTTTTTCTCTTCTAGATCTGCCTACTGCATCTGCAATTGTTGTGTACCCACCTTGGATAAGTCCAGAAATTCCCACGAATTGCTGGCAAAATCCCTCCATGTGCAAAGAAACAGAGCCTTACGGGGTTTGACGTTTTTCCAGTAGCTCGGATTGATCTATAAAATAACATACAACTCTCCTTCTCTCCATAATCAAGTGCATCTGAATAGAATTTTCAAGACAAGTCGGGAGATAATGGAATCAGATCTCGAACAACACCCTTCTATGTTACATGGGCATCAGCAACATCAACAGCAACAACAACAGCAACAGCAGCAAATGAATTCCGGCTTGACACGGTACCGATCGGCTCCGAGCTCCTACTTCACCAATATTATTGACAAAGAATTCTATGAAGACATGTTCAATCGGCCTTCTAGCCCCGAAACAGAGCGAGTCTTTTCACGCTTTGTGAATAGTCTTGCCGGTGACGATTCACCTTCTCAGTATCTATCACCTGTTCGACAAAATTCCGCAGTGAAGGAAGAAGAGATCAACCAGCAGCCTCAGGTTTTGCCTTCCATCAATAATAATGAACCCGCGATTCTCCAGCAACAGCAACAGCAACAGAACAATATTAATAATTCTTTTGGTTCTGTTGCTCAAAATCTTTACCAAACCTCAGGGCGTCCACCTTTGCCAAATCAGAGCATGACTTCATCAGGTATGGAGGAAGCGTATTCGATGGGAGTTCATCGATTGCCACATATGAAGTCTGGTGATGGGAATAATTCTAATCTAATCAGGCATAATAGCTCACCTGCAGGCCTCTTTTCCCACATAAATATTGAAAATGGTATGTCTTATTTCACCTTTTCACGTGAAATTGTTAGCATAGATATTCCTTTTTATGATCTGCTGCATGGTCGTCAAGTTTTGTGTATGCGCAATTTTGTTAAGAATTTCATGGAGGGTGAGATACAAATCCCATGGCTTGGTAAGAAGAAAGATGCTTGAGCTTATTTTGGGTACAATAGACACTAGACAGTGTTTTGTTGTTAAGGGGGCTTCCTATATTTATCCCAATCTTCCTTTTCTTACCTCCTGAATAGGTTGTCATAATGACGCTATTCAAGCTTAATTGGCAGGCTATGTTGCTGTGAGAAGCACAGGAGGGATGTCAGGACCTGGTAACACTAGCGAAGAAGCCAACTTTTCTCCTGCCAGCAGATTGAAGAATCCATCTACATATTCGGCAAGTCTTGTGTCATCCATGCCTGAAATTGGGGACAAAAGCAACAGGGAAAATAATCCAGGAGATGAATCTTTTGGTGCAAACCACGGTAATGAGTTTATCACAGGTTTCCCTCCTTGGGATGATTCTGCAATTATGCTTGAAAATACTGGTGCACTAAAAAGATTTAGAGATGAAAATGCAAAGACATTTTCTGAGACTCAGGTATACAACATAATTGAACATTGGTCTGTTGAGTATAATTTGTGAGTAAAATGCCATTGATCCCATCAAGTTGTGATTGAGCAGAATGAGACAGGGAGCCAGCCTCGTCCTCCTCCTCTGGCTCATCACTTGAGTTTGCCAAAAACTTCAGCAGAAATGGAAGCCATTGAAAAGTTTCTTCAGTTCTCAGATTCTGTTCCCTGTAAAATCCGTGCCAAGAGAGGCTTTGCCACTCATCCCAGAAGCATTGCTGAGAGAGTATGGTTTATAGTTTTGGCCATGTTTTCCCAATGTTATTAATTCTTCACTTTGCATCTACAATCTTGACTCTAAGATAACCAAGCTGATTAGTTAAGATTAATTAATCCTTTCTATAATTTTTCTTGACTAAGAATGTAAAGACATAATTGGGAAAATGATAGTATATTGAAACACAAGTTTGTTTAAAAAAAAAAAACTTTTTATGGTTATATGGATGTGCATTGGGGTCAGGTTAGAAGAACTAAGATCAGTGAGCGTATGAGGAAACTACAAGATTTGGTTCCCAACATGGACAAGGTGAGATTTTTTATTTTTTTTACAATAAATGGTATATCAGTATGTGGAAGCGGAGGTATCAACGTTGATTTTTTTCATCTCCATCTGCAGCAAACAAACACAGCAGACATGTTGGACTTAGCTGTCGACTACATCAAAGACCTTCAAAAGCAAGTTCAGGTGTGTGTCAAAGAAAGCCACCGACTCATCTCAATTCTCAACAATGTCAATATATTTACCTGTGGACTAATCGAATCACTCATTTTCTTCCCACATATTTGTAATATAGACACTTTCAGACAGCCACTCCAAGTGCACGTGTTCACACAAGCAGCAGCAGCAATAACAGAAAAGAGGGAGGGCACCACTTCATTGTACAGATTTAGTAATAATATTCTTCAGAGTTCAGATGATATGAACTAGAGCAACTTTTTTCTCTTGAAATGGGGTAGAGAGTATGCTCATAATAACTAACTGTAAGATCCAATATTATGCTACATTTGGCAAGAGTGATTGTACAAAATTTATGTTGTAAGACAATGCCTAAGGATATAGCCACTTAGTACTTTTTAGGGGATGGAGGAGAAGGAGGAGGGGTAGGAGAGTACTTTGGATGTTGTGTGTTGCTTCTTTTAGTAAAGAAGTGAAATTATTATGCAGGGGTTTGCTTTCACATTAAATGACATGGGAAACATCAATTAGGGGGCCGACATGGTTTTGTTGGTTATATGAAGCATCAAGGTTTGGTTTTTTCTTCCTTTCCTTTCCTTTTCTTGGCCTACTTTTAGGTTTCTACAATAGGGTTGTGCTATAAAAAGCTAGATAGCTTTTGCTATCTAGTTTGTAGCCGTTAGATTTGTCTTTTTTATCTTGAGATTTGTGCAATGAAGTTTATTGCACAAATCTCAAGATAAAAAAGACAGATCCAACGGTTACAAACTAGATAGCAAAAGCTATCTAGCTTTTTATAGATTTTCCCTCTACAATATAGTCATTTCCGTGGTTGTTATTCCATTTTAGGGATTCATTATCGTAATCCATTTGAATGGTAGGCTCTGCCTTTTGGTCTTTTTTTATCTATTACAATATATTTGTGGTTCATTAGCTCTAATTTGGATTCGCTTTTTAAGCTTTTGCTTAAACACCGATTTTTTTTTGTCTGTTTCTTGTTTACATTTCCACTTTGACGGTCCTCTTATTACCCATTTCTTTACTTTTACTACATGATGATGATTGACTATTAGCGTATTAAAATTTATAGTTGAAAGATTTCAATGTTGGGCCCAGAGTGTTTTATAATTTTTAGTTTTTAAATAAGTTGAAAGATTTCATTGTTGGGCCCAGAGCGTATTATAATTTTTCAGTTGATAATTTAAAGTCGCTGTCTTGGGTAGTTGGGGAGGGGAGAGGATATACAATGGCAATTATTTTTACAAAGTTGTCATCCATCATCACCCAAAACCAAGTTTTATTAAAAAAAAAAAAAAAAAG
>QANZ01032819.1:111635-123858 GCA_003254925.1 Chamaecrista fasciculata
TAAAAAAAAAAAAAAAAAGCACAATTTTAATGGGATCCGAGTTTATATTTAAGCTACTATTCATTTGTTATATTAATATTTGATATTCAATTTTTCAAATCATACAATATTAAGATGTGTTGAAACATATAATATATTAATTTGAAAATAGTACTAACAAATATTTACTAGCCTATAGCTCTCCATGTGTGGCAAGGGTTCACTTCTAGTATTGTTACAAAGAAAATGAGAAAGTTTTAATGCAGGAGAAAGGGTAGGAGCCAAGCCAATGAAGAGAAGACCATGTGTAAAGTGATGTCACGGGGCTAAAGTTGCCTTAAACTTTAAGTGAATGGGGGAGATAGCTATTATTATTTATTATTTGTTATTTATTATCATTAATAAAAGAATTAACATAAGTAAAGGGTACACAATAAATGAAAGTTTGACAGCTAAAATTAGAAAGGCAAAAAGAAACAAGGGAAAAAAGAGAGATCGTATAAAGAAGCAGTAGCAATATCAAATTATCAACTGAGCAATGGAGGGACAAAAACAGATCAATGGCCTTTTTGGCAGTGGGGACCTTCTGTCCGTGACTGTGACTGTGAATGTGAGGTGAGAATGTGACATCTTTGCCATCTATCTAATCTTCCACACCTTCGTAATTTATTTTCATCTACCATTTTAAAAAACAAGGTCAAAGTATAATTTTAGTTCTTTATCTTTGATTTAAGTTACAAAATCATATAACTCAGCATGTGCAGGGACTAGTTTGTAAGGTTTGGAGGGACTAATTTGAAAGTGATGGAAGTTCTGAGGACTCCTCATGAATTTTCCAACACTTTTTAAGCTCATACTTAATCTGTGGATAAGTCCTTGATTCAACTTCTTTTGTGTGCTTCAGTCCCTGTCTGTATGAGACAGGTACCATAATGAAAAAACTGAAAAGATCCAAGGTGGTGGGAGTATATTTGGCAACCAACAAACCTTCACTCTTCCATATTTTCATGTCAGCATTAATGACAAGGAGACAGATTTCTAGGTTAGACAAACAATGAAACTTTTCGTAAGAATGAAAAACCAAAAATATCAAAAAAACAAAAAAAATATTAGACTGATCTGCAACCTGGTCCAAAGATAGGTGACCAAAATTGTACTTTGGCCTAAAAAGAATTTAATTTTCTTTTTTAAAATATTGAGAAGCCTTAGTTATAATATTTTAATTAAAAATAATTTCATATGACTATATGCGTTGTCTAGAAATGCAAAATTGTAGATTAGGAAGGCAAGGTATGGGAATGAGGAGCAAAGTAATAAGGGATTTTAATTTAGACACATCAGCGACAATGACAGATCTTTAAGGACACACCACAAGTTGTCTAACCTTTACGCCTTTCCATTTTTGAGTGAATTGGCAATGCGTAAAGTACTGTAGAGTGTGGAGCAACCTATATATGGTTGAAGATATGTGGCGTGCAATATATGGTTTTAACTTTTAAAGTGATAGGAATAATTAAGAGGACATGCAATACACCCGCATATCTATCTATATACATCTACATGCAGATTCTTTAAGGCAAACACCACCCTTTGTGTATTCCAAGAGTTGCCTAAAGGCCCCTATATACCCCACACAAACACACACACACACATATATATTTGCAGATGAGGATTCCATGAGAAATTCCTTTTATCACATTATATATATCTGCTATATGTGTGGGTTGTTGGGACTAAAAGGAAAGAGGAGGCAATTATAGCTTTAAAGCAATTGTATCCTACTATCCTTCGTCTTTCATTCTTTCACTCCAATGTGAAACTCGGCATCCTAAAAGAATACTTTGGGCCTTCAGTTTCTGGCCCAACAACTCGGAGGATCACATACGTTAATTTTTTTTTTTTTCAAAACAAATGTTAGCTCAAAAGTCAAAACGTCTGTTAACAAAAAAAAAAGAGTCAAAACGTCCATTAAATTCTCTCGATTATGTTCGCGTTAGGTATGTTTCTTTTGGACTGAGTTTGCGTTGCGTATTTAATTTCGACAATACGCAACCCACATCTCATAAATCTTAAAATTTTAAACAATTCTCACAATGTAATGAAATTTCTTAAAATTTTGTGTTTGGTATTGTTTTAAAATGTTTGAGAGTTTGTACTAAAGTGTTTTATTGAAAAGCAGCCAAAAGAATAGCTTTTAAGAAAAAAAAAAAAAGAAAGAAGAAAAGCAGCCTAAAGATGCATTTGTTAATGGCTTTAACTAATATAGCTAGGGAGTAGGGACCAAAAACACATGGCATTGAAATGATGAAAAAACAAATTATTATTTAATTTTTGAATTTGTATATATAAAGAGAGATAAATGGAGATATAGAACTCGGTACAAAAAATTGACAGAGAGGAAAAATTGTAAACATAAATTTGATGCCATATATATATTTAGAATAATTATCATTTAATTATATTGAATATGGTTATTATGNAACCAACCCGCCAGCCCAAACCAAACCAACCCAAACCTGCGGATTGGGTTGGTTTTTACGGGTTGGCGGGTTGGCCCGAACCGCTGAACACCCCTAAGTATTATTGCTCCTCCCGTCGTGATCTAAAAATCGGCTTTCGCCTGTTTTTGGTGATCGTGGAGGATGGATAATGATGACGACGCACAGATCGGTACGTTAATACTATTGAAGTACCTACCCACTATGGCACTACATCCAAATTAGGTCAATCCTTAGCAGCCTTTTATTTTTTTCGCAAATAGGGGAATAGAATTATTATTGATCAAGACAGTAGTTATATTCTTTGATGCCAAAACTAAAAAAAAAAAAAAAAAAAAAAAAAATCAAATTTTAAGAACTGTGAAAAATGAACTACAAAAACAAATTCAATATAATTACATTCTAGAGTCCGGAAAATTATCCATGAAAAGTATATAGTGTGGTATGGCACCAGCTATTGGAGTCAAGGGGAAATGATGAGACGAGGAAATTTAGATTGAAATTATATGGAAGAGTTTAAATTCAAGGCCACCAAGGCGTGCTGTTTTTTTTACTTTTCTTTTTTGGTTTGAAAGTTGAAACATTGTTTGAGCTCTCACTTGGGAAAGGTTGCAGAACCAGATCCGAGGTTTGAACCAAATCAAAGTCACGTCGTCTGAATTTCTTGGTTTTTCTTTTGGCACAATTTTATTGCTTTACTACATTATGTTATTGTGTACGTGGGACACTTAAATGACGTAGAGATTATGAAGCACATGTGATCCCCGAGACTTCAACGTGAGACATGAATGGACTTAGTCCGAAATAAACCGGAAAAGTATAAAGTATAAACAATTGTCTCTACTACATGTAAACTTGTTTGTATCCAATGAAATGGGTATTTATTAGATATAAACTCCCAAAAAATTACAAATTGCTATATTTATTATTATGTTTACATTATAGAAGTAGATTGGAAGCTTAAATTGAAGGAGAAGGCAGGGTTGTTTGGTCCATGTGGACACCTGTAAGCATGTATTATATATTGATTATATTCCAAATCCAATATACTAGACTAGATAGCATCATTATTAAAAATAAATAAATGACTTAAAGAAAATGCGTTCACATGAGAGAGATTCATTGACTTTTACAAATAGTAGTTGATAATATATAATACTGAAAGGCCAAAGTGCGAATTTGGTCCTATAACTTTGTTGTAGTTCCCAAATCAGTCCTATAACTTTTTTTGTCTCGAATTTGGTCCTGTAACTTTGCTCCAGCTCCCAAATCAGTCCTATAACTTTTTTTGTCTCGTATTTGGTTATGTATCTTTGCTCCAGGTCCCAAATCAGTCCTATATCTTTTTTTGTCTCAGTTTTGGTCCCATATGTTTTGAAAACCTCTCATCGTTAGTCCTCCGTCTATTTTAAATTACAGTTTAGTTCTGAAAACTTCAAGTCCCTTTCACTTTACTCCCTTACTATCAAAATGAAAGTGAAAGAGCATCGGTGAAGATTCTCAAACCTTACATCTTGGTCCCTAATCTATGAATTCTTTATGAAATGGAAATGCAAAAACAACACAAATTAAAGCAAATGACAGAGGGACCAAAAACTAATCCAAAAACCCCAATTCTCACTGAAATCTCTCTCAAATAATCGTCCTCAAATTCTTTAAGAAAGAATTTTCGAAAATTCACACTTTTGAGGAGGAAGGTGATAGAAGATTCCCTAACATTTAGTGATTCTGAGAGAGAAGTTCTAAAATCCCTTACATTTCTTCTATCACCTCCCTCCTCAAAAGTTTGAATTTTCGAAAATTATTTTTTAAAGCATTTGAGGGTGATTATTTGAGTGAGATTTCTGTGAGAATTGAGGTTTTTGGATGAATTCTTAAGTTTCTCAACGATTTTCGTACATTTTTCCAGCGAGTTTGGGGCATTTTCTGGTGGGTTTTAAATTTTGTGTTTTCAGTTTTGGTCCCTCTGTCATTTGCTTTTAATTTATGTTGTTTTTGCATTTCTATTCCATTTCATGAAGAATTCATGGATTAGAGATCAAGATATAAAGTTTGAGAATCTTCAGGGATGCTCTTTCACTTTCATTTTGATAGTTAGAACTAAAGTGAAAGGGACTTGAAGTTTTTAGGACTAAACTGTAATTTAAAATAGACAGAGGACTAACGGTGGGAGGTTTTCAAAACATATGGGACCAAAACTGAGACAAAAAAATATATAGGACTGATTTGGGACCTGGAGCAAAGATACAGGACCAAATACGAGATAAAAAAAGTTATAGGACTGATTTGGGAACTGGAGCAAAGTTACAGGACCAAATTCGAGACAAAAAAAGTTATAGGACTGATTTGGAAACTACAGCAAAGTTATAGGACCAAATTCGCACTTTGGCCATACTGAAAACTGTCTCTTTCTAAGAAAAATCCCGGCCCCTCTAGCCGGAACTTTGATTCCCTTGGTTGATTTGGTTCTGCTAGTGCTCTTCTTAAAGTCTTGACGATAAATAGCAACTTTAGTTGGTCAATTTAGTCCCAAGGAACAAAATATCTATTCGATCTCCCTCTATTAATTGCGAGTAAATATCTGATTCTGAATCGGAATCTCTCTTGAGTAGTGTTGAATGAGGTAGTTTGCTTGTTGAGCAAGTACGAGGAGTGTTGTGTTTTTTTAATTAATTAAGCATGCCCATGGATCGAGAATCATCATTGAGTTTGAGTTTCAGCGAGAGCAGTTCGGCGTCGGATTCGCCGACGAGAGACCTAAAAGTGCTATCCATCGAATGCCTAAAGGGAAGCTCGAAATCGGAGGAATGGACCGGCGACATGCTCCAAACCGGCGATATCGTGGAGGAGCTTCGAATCGGGTCGTCGGCGAATTCAATGATCCGATTCAAAGCGCCGTTCAAGAACGGAAAGAGTGGGGTGAACAAGATCCTCCACGACGCTTACAAGAAGAAAGACACCTCCATCGTCGTCACCGTTCGCCGTGGCGGTGGCTCTTCCCACTTCGCCCAATTGCAGGCGTGTATCGTTCCCAGTGAGAAGAAGCAGTTCGTGCTTAGGGCTATTACGGATCCCAATTACGTCCTCGCTTTCGTCGATCGAACCGAGTCCGATTGCTTCCACCTTCAAGGTACTAATTAACCTATACTCGATCAATTTTGGGAAAATTTCATTGAGGTATTCGTTCATTGATTTTATTAACATTGGTTATTTGGTTTCAGCATGCTCATGAGAATTCTAGTCCATAACCCCTAGTTCAGAAGAAATTACAGAATATAATGTATTATGTATGTATAGAGATAGCATTCATTAGTTTCTCACATTATTCAGTTATTGACTCAGGGTTTATAATTTTAGTGTAATGACTACTGAGTTCTCTTTGAATTCTGGCAAAAAAAAAAAATTATCTGACAGCTGCAAACTTTTTTGGTAGGGAGCGTGATGCCTGTGCCTTTGCTTTTGTGAAGTTGACCCATATGTCATTGCTTGTGAATGGTTATGGTTCACGGTTCACCTAATTTGTATTGTACTAATCCTTTTTTTTGGGGGAGCTATATTTGGCCCAAAAAAAAAAAAATCCTTTTTGCTATAGAATCAGTTCTCTCTGTTGAGATAGAATGAATTACCAAAACTTTGCATTACTTGGAACTAATTTGAAGAATTGAAAGAAAAAAATTGCGGACTGATATATTATGATAACTCTTAGAAGGTTGTACATAGCCAATGACATTCGTTTAATGGAACATCTTTTGATCTAAAGTCTCAAAAGAACTTTTGTCTGTCAATAACATTAAGTTCTGAAAAATTAATGTATCTGCTTTCACCTTAGAGATAATTTATTGTTGGAAGCTGAACCACAACGTCGTCCCAATCTCTTGTTCTGTGATTCCCTTAGCAGTTGACTTACACATTTTTCATTTCTAGTATATGTAATTACCTAATACAGAAACAATGAATTGTGATTTGTAGCTTCAAGGACTACCCGGATGGTGGAGGAGTTAAATAGGCTTCGGCCTCAGGATGGATATGTTTCGTATCCATGGGAGAGAAGGATGCAAGAATTGCTATCAGTCCCCAATTCTAGCAATTTTCTTTCCATACTACTCCTTCCAAAAGCTTCAGATCAGGTAGCTTCTCGCTACAATGATTTAGAAGACACTTTGGCCAGGGCAAATGCCTGGCTTAATGCAGCTCAAGCTTCAGGTGTCCCCATTGTCTTCATGAACATCCAAACTGAGTCCCTACTCACCAAGGTAACCTCCCTAGCTATTCAGTATTCACACAGACATGCAGTAACTCAAATTGTATGCCCTATATCTTCATTTGTAGAGTATTGCTCTCTATATATATTTTGCAAGTATTTGTTGTATCATGTGATAACTGGAATGCCTCTCTTGTTGGTGAGACAGATCTCCGGAGAGACAGCTTCTTCTACAGTAAGTGCAGGGTCATTATCTGACTTGGCTAACCTGACAAATGCAAGCCTTTACGGCTTTGAGGATTACCATGGGGTAGACATCGGTGTGGTTCGAGCGGTTCGCCTCTGGTATGCTCCACTCGGAGGAGAGTTCTCAATTGAGATCAAGCTAAGAGAGGGTGACACAAAGCTTGGGTTTGCCATTAGCCGCACAGAAGAGGTTTCCCTCTGGATTTTTCATGCATTCACATCAACATTGGTATTATTTGTTGAAGGATTTTACTAACACTTGTTTCTGTAATCAACAGGGATTTATTTTCGTCTCATCAGTAATAGATGGTCAAGAAGATCTACCTGCTAAACGGTCAGGGCTCAGCAATCTGTATAAAATAGCATCAAATTCTTCAAAATTGTTGGTAGTTTCAAGAGTCTCAGATCAGAAAGTCCTTCCATGGCTAGTATCTTCTACTGGAGCCATTCGGTGCTTTGACACAGTTTCACTCAGTCAGAAGCTCTCATTGCACCGACATGCCAAAGCCCCCATTCAATTGCACGTCTTCCTTTGGGACCCAGCACTGGGGAGCATTCGATTTAGAAGCATATCTCCCTCAGTGTTACCATTACCACCTGAAGTTCAATTAGCAGCAGCAGCACGCCATCCGAATGAAATTCCAACGCAAGAATTGCCCTCTCAATCATCTGATGCTGGTGAAGTTAGCAGCAGTGATGGATCAGAGTCCAGACTTGAGAGAGACACTGCTGGCGATGTCTCCTTCAGATTTCATGAATTTTCCCTCTCCAGCAATTGGGTGTGATGCTCCGTTATTGTATTATTAACATTGACATTTCTCTACCAGTCTTGTTAATGTACATATATAGTGTAGCACCAAAATTAGTTTCATCGTTTAGAGGACCCCCTCCCAGGATTTACCAAACAGGGACAGCTGTGATGTTCATAAATAGTTTTTCCGAGGAAGATAAATACATTGTAATGCTTACATAATTGCTCAAGGGTATGTTTAGGAGTTTTAGTTAAAGATGAAAAAGAATGATCATTAATAAAATAATTGAGTAGAATAATTAGAGTAAATAGTTGTTTTGAGAATTTTTGACAGAGAAAGTAATGGAACATCATTCCACTCCCTCCCCAACCCTTCATCCAAATGTACCTCAAGTCTAAAATCCACTTTCTTTAGCCAGCACAATATTAACTAACTAAATAAATTTTGAAGTTTTGTTATGAGAATAGATGAATCAGATACACTCTTTACACTCTTTATTGTTTTATCTTCAATGTTTCAACATTCCAATTGACTCAATTAAAGTCACTTCCGCTTATGGTTTAAGCTTACATTCAACACAAGGATTAGACTAAAAAGCGGACGATAAGTTAAGAACTAGAGATTCTCTGATTCAGTAATGTGAATATCATTGAACTTCAATTACGAAAAGCAGATCTAACTTGTCGAAGCTAAATGGAGGATAACAAAATCAGATGAACAAGGCGGAAGTATAATAATTATTACATAGTACTGATGGGAACATATCTATCTAGACAAATTAAGCCCTCTCGCCCCTAATTCTACGAGCGAGCTGAATATCCTTAGGCATAATGGTAACCCTCTTAGCATGAATGGCACAGAGGTTAGTATCCTCAAAAAGACCAACCAAATAAGCCTCAGCCGCTTCCTGCAAGGCAGCCACAGCACTGCTCTGGAATCGGAGATCAGTTTTGAAATCCTGAGCGATCTCCCTCACCAGCCTCTGAAACGGAAGCTTTCGGATCAGAAGCTCCGTGCTCTTCTGATACTTTCTGATCTCACGAAGCGCCACCGTTCCTGGCCTGAATCTGTGTGGCTTCTTAACACCTCCGGTTGCCGGAGCCGATTTCCTCGCCGCCTTCGTTGCCAATTGCTTCCTCGGCGCCTTCCCTCCACACACTGGATTAGGACCGTCGATTCTTCTTGATGTTGACGGTATAGATTGTCTCAGTATGGGGAAGTGGGATCGAAATCCGTGGCATGAAGAACGGACCAATAGGATTTGGTCTTGAGGGCGGCAATTCAAAATTAAAAATTTTCATTTTTGGGACGGATGGACTTCAGCGCTATAATTTTTACTTTGGAAAATTGGCGCCGCCTTTCATCCTCTTCCTAGGGCTAAAAGAAATAAGAGAGAGTAAGAGATAAACACATCATTAATAATAGAATTAAACTTATATACAGTTTTTGATAAAAATAATATACATGATAATTTTTTTTTATAAGACCAATCGTAATGGAAAAATCATAAAAAAAAAATAGTATTTTACATAAACTAATTATAGGATAGAGATAATTAAAAATATTATTTATAAGCATCCATAATTTTTTTTGACTAAAAGAAGTCTTCATTCAACATGAAGAATGCCCAAAACACACCAAAACAATAAAGCTAAAGCCAAAGCTAACCAAAGAGTCAAGCAGCACAACCGCAAAAAAACAACAAAAGGGGAACCAACATAACATGTCACACCAAACCTAAACGTCCTCCAAAAACTTTGCAACCAACAGTAGCCAGAACCTCCAGACAATATCATAGCCAGTGAAAATGGGGGTGTGACCAACCAACCAAAGGAGCACATCTTCAAAAATCGTCTTCTTAGCTACCCAAAAGCAACATTATTAGTAGTCAGAGGAGTCAACACAGTCGAACCAAACTTAAATCACCAAAAAGAAACCTAAGAGAGGTTTTTTCCATCTCACCCAACCTTTTGAGACATATAGAAATTAGAGGAACCCCTAAACCTCGATTAATCCAAAAAATTATGGCACCCTCGTGGTTGTTGAAGAACAGCTATCAATGCCATTTCCAACATCTTCTCTTACTTTGAGAATAATAAATTGTGGAAACATCATATAAAATGACTCTTTACCCAACCAGACTCCATAAATCAGATTCTTAATTCTAATCCCATAGTCATTACACAACCTCAGATTGTGACCTAACTTACTATACTTGAAGCAGCTTTGTAAACTAACATAAATTGAAATCCTCCAAATTATATCAAGAATAAATCTATGAAAGAATAAATCAATGATGAGCACTTTATCCACATCTATTATCACACGCACCTCATAGAAAAACCAGAGAATCTTCCTTCCATCGACATCTCATTGACAACCGACCCACTTGTGTGATGCACCTCCAAGACAAACTCCTTCAAAGCCGCCATCAACCTTGTCGTTGGACCTGGGTGGTTCTTCTTTCTGTAATTGAACTGAAACCTCGCATCCCAACCAATAATTTCACATCGATGCCCACATCTTCATCATCCAACACACCCTTACTGTCACTATAGGCCACGCCCATCCAGGAACCACCGTCGACGACGCCCATCACACAGAAGAGAGGCTCTCACAAGGAGAGAACAAATGCTCTCACAGATCAGAGAGAAAATGACAAACTCTCATAGGAGAGAGGGCATAGCGGCCGCTAGGGTTATAAACATCCATAATTGATCTTTGATTTTCTACAATGTATATTAAATTGGATATATTTTCCTCTTCAAATATTTATTATTTAAATAGAGGCTTCATGTGATAATATATATAATAACAATAATGATTTAAATAAAAGAATCGCTATTTTTTTCATATTTCAATATCTTAAGTATTTTATTGATAGAATTATTTTTATTTTATATTTATTTTACGACACATTATTAGTATGACTGTATGAGTCTTTATGTCAAAAACTCACGAATCTCTACTAATATACATCCTTTAAATTACATACAAAGGACAAAGATCACCCGGCGATAAAGAGGAAAGAACAAGACAAGGAAGACCCAACGCCAAAAGCAAACCGACAGGGTCCCCTCCCACTCAAGCATTAAATGCCAAGATATTGGCATTTAATGCGAAGATTCTTTGAGACCACGTGACCAGGTAAGGCTACACCAGTCACAGCGTATGTTTGGGCAAAAGCACACACGCAAAATACCCGAAACACCCTCCGTACGCAGGGATATGGTGAAAATCACTCTTGGCTATCACTGACTCCGAAAAAGGAAGGTTAGGCACCCCACTGTAGCTCGACAGTGACAGCTGTCGAGTCAAAATAGCAAGACACAACAACTCACTCCCTGTGCATTCCCGAAAACACCATCAACGTTCATTTCGTACCTCGTACCCACATGAGACAAAAGGGACGTGGATAAATACAAGCAGACCACACACATTCTGAGGTAACCATTCTTGATCTAAAAAACTTATTCCTTCGCTTGATCAATGATCTGACTTAAGCATTGGAGAAGAATCACAGGGAACCCCTGTGAATTCTCGTTTGCAGGATCCGACGACTTCAAGCCTCCGGAGACTGCACTTCACTGTGAACTCAAGGTTAGATTTATACAGATCCAACTTTGTAGTTTTCATCTACTAATTTGAATTTTGGATAAATGAGAATGTAAATTAAATATCTGAAACTTTTGCTTCATCATTAATTGGAGGTAATATATTCTTATTCTTATTTGAATTATTCATGTTTTATTCTTATTCACTATCATCATATCCTTTATAAATTTATTAGGATGATAATTATATTGAGATTTAAAATTATCTTATTTTACTTGAAATAATATATGATTGAAGTTTCATATGATTAAATAAAAGTATTGAAGTCGTATATAATTGTGATTTATTAATATGGTATAAAGTCATATAATTTTTGGTAATTTAAATTTATAAATATATTTGTTTTACAACAAAAATAAATTTATTCATTTTTTTCCTGAATAATAATAACAAATGATTTATTTTACTGAATTATTTTTTAGTTTTTGTCAACTATAAACAGATTAATAGATTATGATTCTTTTTTTGGTCAGAAATAGATTATGATTGAGTTGGTGTTATGCCGTTTCCATCTGAATAAACTTCAATTGGGCCTCATTTCAAGGACGAGATAAGCCCCTTGCCAGTTTGGAGTTTGGACTATGGATTGTAGATCAATTATTTAGTAGGCTACTAGGCTCCTAAGCCCTACCTATTCAATATGAAGTTTTGCATTCTTATACATCATTCAATCACAAATTCAAATTTGGAGATGTCTAACAAGTACTTTATAGTTTATTCTCAAAGAGAGGTATGTCGTCTCTTTTATTGGACATCTTATAATCTTGTACTTTATTTTATTTGTGTCTTGAATACAAATCTTCTTCAAAAAAATCACATTACTAAAATTAAGTTAAAAAAAAAACAAAAAAATAAGGATTTTCCTAAAATCACACTCCACCAATATGTTTCTTTCTCTCTTCATATCTCATTTTAAATAAAAAAAAAAAAAA
>QANZ01032819.1:123886-156350 GCA_003254925.1 Chamaecrista fasciculata
TAAAAAAAAAAAAAAAGTTACAAAAGATCCATTGTTACTATAGTCCACTACCATGTTTCTTTCTTTGAGCATAAAAAAAAAACGGAAACGGATCCTCTAAAGTTCCTTTCTCTACATTTTTTGTAGAGTATGGGAGAGAAAGGAAGAGAAAAGAAGAGAGAGAAAAAGAAAATATGAGTTTATATATTTTTATTTTATGAATTTCATATTTTCTCTCTCTTCTTCTTCCTTTCTCTCTCTAACTCTACAAGAAATGTAGAGAAATGAACTCCACGGGACCCAATAAAAAAAACATAGTTTATACCCTATATAGTATAAGGTGGAGAAACATTTATCCAACCCAATAAATAATATTATATTGGCTAAAGTGCACTTTTGGTCCCATAACTTTGGCAAAGGTTTCAATTTGGTCCCATAAAATTTTTTGTTGCAATTTTGGTCCCATAACTTTGGCAAAGGTCTCAATTTGGTCCCATAATTTTTTTTGTTGCAATTTTGGTCCCATAACTTTTGAAAACGTCTCACCCTTGGTCCCAATACTAATTTTCCTCCATTATCTGTCGCTAAAGATGATCTGACATACTGAGTTGGATGATGACGTGACAAATATGAATGAAGTTATGGGACAAATGGAAATCAGTTTGGGACCAACGGTGAGACGTTTTTAGAAGTTATGAGACCAAAATTGCAACAAAAAAAGTTATGCGACCAAATTGAGACCTTTGCCAAAGTTATGAGACCAAAGTTGTAACAAAAAAAGTTATGGGACCAAATTGAAACCTTTGCCAAAGTTATGGGACCAAAAGTGCACTTTAGCCTATTATATATATATATATATATCACATTCTATGAGGTAACTCATTTTCTTATGGCTACACTTTCTATTTTTAATTTTAGACAAGGTAATTGTTACTTCCCTTTTATTTTGAATGTAATTAACCGCATCCACAGTAATATTTATCAAGATGATAGTAATAGAAAATAACAAATTAAAATAGCTCAAAGATTTTACCTTAGTCACAAAAGGAGGCTAAAGAGTGAAGTGACTGCTGAAGATGGGACACACAATGCAAAGTGTCATATTCTTGTGAACAAAGTCTGATGTTTAAAGTCAGTAAATGCTTTAGTAAAGATAAGAACCCAAGAGTATATGAAAGAATATTTAACGTCATTTAGAGTTTTTAGAGACATATTTATAGAGAAGACCCTTATATATCAAAAAACATGAATCATGTTATTTTCCGTCATCTCTAAGAAGAATCCACCGAGGCCTCGTTCAATTCAACCTTTGTATTAGATGGTACAAGATAATTTAAACTAGAGGAAGCAGTTGTAAAGTGTTCGAGGTGAGCTTAAAAATCACACACGTCACTTAAGATAGGGGAATATGGTTTTTGCAACAAGAAAACAAACAAACAGGACAAAACAAAACTCAAAATCATCACACAAATTAAAGGAGGCCAGTAAGTATAACGTAACTTCAAATTCTGTAAAGCTCAAGCAAGTATTGTACTATGAAATAGTGGAGATCCCATAAAAGGGTACATTCTGTTGTCATTTTCCTGCAGAGAAAGAATAAATCCTGCTCTATACATCTTCAGCTTGGATTCTGTTTTGGCTCCCTCGTTCTGTTCACTGTTTACTGTTTTATTCCTTAGGGTGTCTCGAAAGAGACTTTATACCCAAACCTCTTGTTTCTTTCACTCTGTCCTGACCACTGAAAACGAAAGACAAACATGTCTTCATACACATAGCTAGCTATAACCAGGCCACAATTCCATGTTCTGTTTCAACTTGAGAGGATAAGGTGTTGGAGTAGGCAACAAATAAGATTTGGCTCCAAAAAATATTTTTATGGACGTTGTTGCTGTAAAATGCCAAGGGACCATTTTGAGTTTTGAGAGCCATGTGTTCCATTTGTTTAATAGCTGAGACAGACAAGACGAGGCGACATGGAAGGTCCCATATTCGTGTCTCTCTCTCATTTTGAACCAGATCTTCCTCTCATAATACAAGCACGTAATAGCTATGATTGCCAAAAAGTTGTCTCCATAATTTTAATAATTAATTAATTAGGAGAAGGTGAGGGATTAGTTTAAATTGTTTCAACTTTGAAATTTTGACGTCATTAGAAGTGGACGACAGTGTTGTCCTCTCCTCCATCTAATTACGGAAACATCCTTTTTCTTATATTTATAATGAAGTCAATTATTAGACAACAAATTAAGAAGCTACCTTCCCTGCCCTACCTAACTCATCTTTATTATGTGCTTTCATTTCATGCATCTTATTTACCACTCATTTGATGGCAAATAATACAGAAAGAGATATACTATATTTAACCTTCAAAATGTACAACATTTCCTTGAAAAAGGATATTGTAGTTAAAATTCTTTGTTCTATTCTTATTTTTCTTCTTTTCTTCCTCTGATAGATCTATTTGTTTTTCCATTGAGGAAGTATTGATTAAAATAAGATAAGGGAATAGGTTTGTGAATGGACAATAAAGAAAGAATTATACTTTTAATGGGTAGGGATAGAAAATCGTTGTTTGGTTAGACGAAGAAGACTAGACAAATTTCAAAGTGCCAACCACTCAGTGGATTCAGTCAAAACCCAATGCGTATATAGAGTAATGGATAGCTAAACTACCTACTACTAATCGTTGTGACATTGATTTTAAGCTGTGCAGATAATACCAGAATTAGTGTGCTAATGATATGAATTGTACAAGAGAAAACGCTTTTTCCATGTGGTGGTTAACAAATCTTACTGACTCTCCCACCTCTAAAAAGTGTCTTCTCTTTTCCTACATATATATAACCAAAAGTCATAGCTAGCTAACAACAATAGCTCCATATTAAACATTTTTATTGTCCTACTTGGAATTCCATCGATCTCTTAATATTAGTTAATGAGAAAATATATTATTTATTCCTTCAATTTTCATATTTCTGACGATTTTTTTCCTTCAGGGCAATTTTTTTTTTCTTCTTAACTTAAATTGATTATGTGACTATAAAATGCACATGTGTCACCATTAAATTACACATATATTAAGGTTAGATAAACAAAAAAATGAGAAGAATAACCACAATAAATCTCATTCTCAGTCTCAATCACTTTTCTTAATTTTTACAGTTGCAACAATTAGAGTTCAAGTACATTATCACAACTAACTAAGGTTCACCTTTTGCCTTATTTTCTTCCTCCAAATATGAGTTGCAAATGTGAAAAAATGACCACAATAAATCTCGGTCTTAGTTTCACCATTCTTATTGATCTAAAGTTGGTGGAAATATTGGTACTTCAATTTAGGTTTAGGTTTGGCTTTCCAACTAATTAAGATACTACTATGTTATCTAACATAGACATGCTAGTAATTAATATTTATACCATCATGTAAGCTAACAAATAATATTTGAAAAATTAAATAGTTGGCGGTTGTGAAAAATGAAGAGTCGATGAATCTATTTTTATTTTTCAGTGAAAATTGCAAGACCAAATAATAAATATTTTCTTATTTTAATTTCCTTGTGTTTAATCTTGTATTTGTATTTATATTGATGGTCTGTTAAAGCAAATAAGTAGTTTTAAATGAGATTTAGCTAGTAATTTCATTAAGTTCAAAGTTTTCTAAAAAAAAAGTTTGTTACATTCTACAATTGAGCAATCTAAACTTATTTAGATCAAGAAAACAAGGCCTATTGGTAAAGTCGCAGGGACGTCAAGAATATACATCTGGGGGCAATAAGATTAAATTTTGATTTAAAAGAGGAAGAAATTGTAATATTTATAATTTAAATGGATGGCCATTTGGTCCCCACTGTGGCATTGTCTTGTAATATTCATGTTCATGGGGTGTAGTGTGTACTGTGTAGACTGAGTTGTAGAGATTTTGGACATTTTGGGTTCCCTTTCGGCCGTAAATCCTGCACCTTCCACGCCTTTTTCTTTTCTTCTAAAAAAATTATTATTACTATTTTTTTTAGGGTGACATGGACGACGTTATCATCAACTCTCTAATTGCATAATTGGGGGATTTCAAATCATAAAAAAAAAAAGCAAGTGAAGACGCTTAATCAACGGTCACTTTTCTTGTTTGTATAAGCTAATAAACCCTTTAAAATTGTCCAATTTGAGGTCCAATGGTGTCGTGTGAATATTTGTCCTTTCAAACAATGATAATGCTTCTATAATGAATAATCTAATTGGGTGGATTTGATTTTTAATAAATTCAGATATCAACAAGAGAAACATACGAATTATGAAGTGATGGGTAAACGAGGTTATACAAATCTAAATGGATGGGATTGAATTGAAGCATTATAATGAGCATCATCAAGTTATCAATTATTCTGGGGGACGCACATCTTTTCCTTCTTAAAAAAGAAAACCTCCATCTTCTTAATTAAGTCTATTCACCAACTCCTCCTCCTATTACCATAATTCCTTGGTGGATGCAACAAATAAATAATTTCTTCTTCTTCTTCTTCTTCCTCTTTTTTTTTTTTTGGTTTCTTAAATATGCATACTATTTATCAAGTTTCTTTTTTGTTTTACTGTTTAATAAATTTTTTTGGTCTGCTGTTTAATCATTTATAGTCTATAGAATATATATCTATACTGTATGAGGCTAAAAAGAAGCTGCATAGCCCATCATCTGCCNAACATACCCGTGATGTGACTCTACGCATGAATGAAGTTCAAAATTTCAATTTGGTCCTCAAATTATAATGTGAATTTGTTTTCTTTTTTTGGTTTGATTTTAGTCCTTACATTTTTTTTATATTAATCCTCAATTTTTTTTCATTTGTCCTACAGTGAGAAAGAAATATATTCTTTCTTAGTCATGAATAGAAATAAATTTGTGATTGATTTTTCTTTTAAAAAAGATGTATAACTCAAAGATAATGTTATATATCACTTGAAATCATATTTTAAGTTAACGATGAAACAAATGAAAAAGTATGAAGATATAAAAATAAAACCAAAAAAATTGAGGATCAAAATAAAATTCACCCTATAGTTTAAAGATCAAAATGAGTTTTTATCCATAAAAAAATAATAAAGCAAACAAGAAAAGAAAAAACAGAATTTGAGAGGTGAATGGAAGAAGACCAAATATATGGTTGCATGGGACTTGTAATGTTGGTGCTATGCTAATTGCCAAAGCAATGATGTTCACAGTGATACCACCGCCTCAAGTTGCTTTCTGGTGAAATTTCAAACATTGGCCATATGGGTATATTGGTAAACAGGCTTCACATCACACCTCTTATATAATACATATATTGATATTTGGAGTGAAGAGAAGATTATACAGTATACACTATACACACACACACACACACACACACACTCTCTGTCTCTCTCTGTTTCTCTGTCTTCCTCTTCATCACATACTCTCCTAACCTCATTGTATTAATGTTCAACGGAGAACAAAGACAAAAAGGCATGCATTAGACACATAGAATGCCTGAATCAATGTGTCATTCTATTTTGAGGTTCTCCTAGATTCTAAAGGGTGTTCCTCCCTGGGAATCATATATTATATTCAAGAATTTCATGGCTGGAGTAGACAGTATTGGGAGGCAGATGTTTGAACAAAGAAACATAGGGAATGGGAGTCCCGAAATAAGCAGAAAGGAAATAGAGAGTGCAATATCGAAAGCAGTGGAGTTAAGAGCTCTTCATGCGGCTTTGGTACAAGCCAAAACCAGCCCTTCTAATCCTCCAACTCGATTCCCTTCTCCTGCTCAGAATTCTCGCTCTGTCTCTGCCCAAGATTACCCTCTTTTCACTCCCGTAAGCTTTCTTCTCTCTTCATTCACTTGCTATACCTGCTTAGTCTAAATGTAATAGATATACATACATATCAGTATCATTGCTGTTTCGCCTTTTATTCACTTTTCACTTCCTTATTTCCTTACTTTAATTTTCTGTCATGTCATGCATACTGTCTTGAAAGCCCATTTTGAAAGTTATAACCATGGTTTCGTTTATTTCTTCAAGATTCGTTTTTTTTTTTTCCGGAGGGAGGGTCAAATTCTAAATTTGAGAATCGTCATTCATCATTTACAGAGCTATGAAGAAGACCCAGTTCCAGGGTATCATCAAAACCCATTGAGAAGCCACACAATATCAGAGAATTGGGATGAAACTTTGGTGCCAAACTACAAGCAGAAATCAGCATCAAGAAAGGGACTCACTTGTGGTTTTGCCAACCTGGATTTGGAATCTCATTCTCATATATGTCCTGCATCTGATGATGCCAAATCTGTAACTGGTTCTACTGCAAACCACATCACCCTTCTTCAAACTCAAACATCACCCGCTAATGACTTTTTTATCAACTCCAGAAGAAGAAACAGCTTTGAGGATATTAACTCTGTGTCCTCCTGCAACAAATGTAAACCTGCGACCTTAACAAGCGAGTTTGACAGTACGAGGAATTGGAAGAGCTCCAATATTGTTGTCCCCCTCACGGATTCTCACTCATCTCTTCACTCACAACCCAGAGGCAAGGGGATGATGTCATGGTTGTTTCCTAGGTTGAAGAAGAAGAAGCACAAGAATCAGAATTCCCCAAACAGAACAGAGTCAGAGGAAGTTTCTCAGGTTCTCAAGGATTTGGGAATTGTGTCTATTGAGACACTGAAGAGGGAGTTGATAGAAGCAAATGAGAACAAAGATGCTGCCTTAATGGAAGTTTCTGAGATGAAATCATCAATGGGGGATCTCAGACAGAAGCTGGAGTACCTTGAGAGATACTGTGAAGAGCTGAAGAAAGCTTTGAGACAAGCAATGCAGGCAAATGATCTCAATATTCATGAAAAGCTAAATAGCAGAGGAAAGTCATTTGATGGGAACGCAGAAAATCTGGCTTGTGTTACTGAGGAAGCCATGATGGTGGAAGGGTTCTTGCAGATAGTATCAGAATCTAGATTATCAGTGAAGCAATTCTGCAGGATACTAGTGAACCAGCTTGACGAAAATGATCATTCCTTGATGGGAAATTTAAATGTGGTTCTTCAACCGTATAAGTTGTCTCTTAATTCCAAGCATTCGATTTCAAAGGCAGTGATGTACCATTTTGAAGCCTTGATAAATCAGTGTTTGTACCAAGACTTTGAGAATTGTGTATTTGAGAAGAATGGGAGTCCGAGGCTGTTAGACCCACAAAAGGATCGCGAAGCGCAATTCTCATCATTTGTTGCACTGAGGAATTTGAGCTGGAATGAGGTGTTGAGAAAGGGAACGAGATATTACAGTGAAGAACTGAGCAAATTCTGTGATCAGAAAATGAGCAGCATTATAAGTAGACTGAACTGGACTAGACCTTGGCCTGAAGAGCTTCTTCAAGCATTCTTTGTGGCTGCAAAATGCATGTGGTTGCTTCATTTGCTTGCGTTTTCATTTAATCCAGCATTGGGAATTTTAAGGGTTGAAGAGAATAGAAGCTTTGATCCTAATTACATGGAAGATATGTTCATGGATAATAGGCAGAGATCACATGGTCCTAGCAGAGTAAAACTGATGGTGATACCAGGGTTTTATGTTAAGGATAGGGTATTAAAGTGTAAAGTTGTTTGTAGGCACAAATTTGCAGCTTAAGTGTCAGTGTAACAAAAATTTGAGAATTTCATTCATCATTTTCTATTCACGTTTGTAACTAAATAATCCTACTAATTTATTTCATACTTCTTCGGATCATAGGACTTGACTGTTTTCTTTAGAAAATTAACTAACTTGAGTGAAGCTATTTTTAACACTTGTTTTGCTGATATAAATAGACTGGCCTTGCAAATTTAGAAAGCTCATGATCTGAAAGTGATGCTTTTCTTTCCACAATTATAGTTGCAGTGTGAGAAGCCAATATGGTATCCCAGAAAACCTTATTCTGTATTTGTTTTCTTAGCTTAGGCATTGTTGGCATTATTGCTGTTGAGGTCTCTTATGATGGAAGAGCAATCAAAATTGATGGACAGCGTAGGCTTCTTATTTCTGGGTCAATTCATTATCCTAGAAGCACACCTCAAGTAATATATATACTCTTTCGTCACTATTAATATAATAATATTGTTGTTATATATACTTAATATTCTATTAATTAACATGAATAAATCTATTTATATTGTAGATGTGGCCGGACCTAATTGAAAAATCTAAAGAAGGAGGACTTAATACCATTGAAACTTATGTTTTTTGGAATATTCATGAACCAAATCGTCGTCAATATGATTTTAATGGCAACAAAGATTTCATAAGATTTCTTAAAACTGTTCAAGCCGCTGGCCTTTACAGTGTTCTTCGCATTGGTCCTTATGTATGTGCGGAATGGAATTATGGGTAAAAATTTCATTTGTTTCATTTTTTCTTTTATTTTTTTAATTTGAATTGCACGATTTGCAATTAATATTTTTAGATCTATATTTTAGGGGGATCCCTGTGTGGGTGCACAATTTGCATGGAGTTGAGATTCGAACCCATAATCAAGTGTTTATGGTAAGAATTCCATGTGTTTTCCCTTCTAAGAAAAGCTATTGTTTTTGCTGCATGTTTTTTTGGTAGCATGCATATGTTATTTTATTATTACAATAATAGAATAATTCTTACTATTTCTTTTAATTTTGAATTTAAGGATGAAATGCAAAATTTCACTACATTGATTGTAAATATGGTCAAGCAAGAAAAACTCTTTGCTTCTCAAGGTGGCCCTATAATTATCGCTCAGGTACATAAACAATATTTTGTTAGTTGATCATTTTTATTTTATTTTACAACGTTATAAATATATTTATCTTATTTTATTGATATAGATTGAGAATGAGTATGGAAATGTAATGGGACCTTATGGAGATGCTGGAAAACAATATATAAATTGGTGTGCTCAAATGGCCGTGTCATTCAATATTGGAGTTCCCTGGATTATGTGCCAGCAATCCGATGCTCCTCAACCAATGGTGAAGTTAATTAAAATTGATTAGTTTTAACTTTTAACTAATTATCTTCTCTTTTTTTTTTTGTGACAATGATTTTAAATTTTTATATTAGATCAATACTTGCAATGGTTATTATTGTGACACCTTCAAACCTAATAATCCCAATAGCCCTAAGATGTGGACAGAAAATTGGGTAGGCTGGTAAGTCTTGAACCAAATCTTCTAACTTTATTCCTCAAACTTCTTATTTTGTATATAATCAAACATTTGTAAATCATGTTTATGATTATTTAAGGTTTACAAATTGGGGTGGCAAAATTCCACATAGAACTGCCGAAGATATTGCATTTGCAGTTGCTAGATTTTTCCAAGCTGAGGGCACCTTCCAAAACTATTATATGGTAAATATTTATTTTATATCATAAACATATTCTGTTCTTACTTTTGAGGAAATGAATAGTGACACATGTATTATTTTAATTTAATTTCAGTATCATGGAGGAACTAACTTTGGCAGAACAGCTGGTGGTCCATATATGACAACTGCATATGATTATGATGCTCCTCTTGATGAATATGGTATAGTATATATGTCTTCATTTGATTCTCAATATAACATGCCTTTCAACTAATTAATAGAACTTGATTTGATCATTTCTATTATTTGCAGGCAACATTGCCCAACCAAAATGGGGTCATCTTAAAGAACTTCATAGAGTTTTGATGTCAATGGAGAATTCCCTTACCTATGGAAATGCTTCTGAAACTGATCTCGGCAATTCTGTCACAGTAATCTATATAGATCACAAAATGTCTTTTCCTATTAATTTTTAGTATGTTGCATTTTAGAAATAAAAAAAGATATATAATGTATGATGTTTACAATATTGTAGGCCACTGTGTATGCAACAACAGAAGCATCAAGCTGCTTTCTGAGCAATGTCAATGCTTCTGGGGATGCCATTGTGACATTTAGAGGAAAGCAATATACAATTCCTGCATGGTCTGTGAGTCTTCTCCCAGATTGCCAACACGAAGAGTATAACACAGCCAAGGTGAGGTTCTAATACAAAATCTGAAATTGAATGTTAACTTTACTACTAATGATCCATGAATAAATGTATTACAATACAAATAATCAACAATGCCCTGATTCTTAATTAGGTGAATGTCCAAACCTCTATAATGGCACATAGACCCAACACAGCAGAAAAGGAGCCAGAAGTTTTGAGATGGGTGTGGAGGCCTGAGAATATTGATAATGCACTCAATGGGAACTCCCATTTCTCTACAAATACACTTCTTGACCAAAAAGAAGCTGCCAATGATGCTACTGACTACCTTTGGTACATGACCATGTAATCAAATTCACTACTGTTCCTTTCTCTATTTTGGTCTCTCTATCTTGTGTCAAATTCTAATAATCTTTTCTTTCCTTTTTTGATAGACTTTATCTTGGCAAGCATGATCCAATTTTGAGTGAACAAATGACTCTTAGGATTAGTGGCAGCGGCCATGTAATCTATGCATTTATCAATGGGCAACAAATTGGTAAAACAAAACAAAATAATCATCCTATGCTAATTATTTGATTCAATCAGTTCAATTAACATCACATGTTAATTTAGTAACACTATCTTCATATTTGTTTGATGTATAGGAACTCATTGGGGTACATCTGACACTATGAGTAATGATAAATTTGAGGCCAAAATTAAGTTGAAGCGTGGAAAGAATGTTATCAGTCTGCTCAGTGTCACTGTTGGACTTCAGGTATAGCAAAAATATTTAGTTATGTAGCATGGTGGTTTGTTTGCATATTAAATCAGTCTTGTCCAATTGTTATTTTTTTTTGGTAGGACACTCTTGTCCAATTATAAATGTACATGTATAATAACTATTTTGTGGAACAGAACTATGGGTCCTTCTTTGACACTTGGCATACTGGTCTTGTTGGACCTATTGAGGTGATTGGTGTAAACGGTGAGGACACAACAATTAAGAACCTATCCTCTCACAAATGGTCTTACAAGATTGGGTTGGATGGTTGGGACAACAAGTTCTTTAGTGAACAACCTGAACCTGCTTCTACTACTACTTCTAAATGGGAATCTGAACAGATACCCTTAAATAGAAGTTTCACTTGGTACAAGGTACTTTGCTTTCACCAATTTTAATCTCACAAGAAACATAAATGCAAATTGCATGAAACCAAGTCCAAATCCAAAAGTGAGTGATATTTTTGTATATGAATTTCATAGACCACATTCAAAGCCCCTCTAGGGAATGATCCTGTGGTGCTGGATTTGCAAGGAATGGGTAAAGGATATGCCTGGGTTAATGGGCAGAATATTGGTCGATACTGGCCTACTTATTTGGCAGATAATAATGGTTGCAGTGATCAACCTTGTGATTATCGTGGCGCATATTCTGCTTCAAAATGTATTTACAATTGTGGTCAACCCACCCAAAGATGGTTAGTTCCATTCTTTTGACTTAACTTCCTCCTACTAATTTTCACAATTGAGTCTAATAATTAGTTATATCATTTTTTATGTTGTCCTATGGAATTTATATATATATGCCAGGTATCATATTCCTCGATCATTCCTTAGAGATGGTGAGAACATATTAATTTTGTTTGAAGAGATTGGTGGGAACCCATCCCTTGTGAATTTCCAGACAGTGAGTGTTGGAACAGTTTGTGGACATGCCTATGAGAACAAGATCTTGGAATTATCCTGCCAAAATCGTCCAATTTCTGCCATTAAGTTTGCTAGTTTTGGAAATCCACAAGGTGTGTGTGGTGCATTCTCCAAGGGTACATGCGAGAGCAACAATGATGCTATCTCAATTATAGAACAAGTAAACTTTCCCACCACACTGAACTATATTTTCGATTTGTATTGTACTATTATCTATGTTTGTTCACATTATGAAACACCAAAGATTAACTAATTATTTCAATCTACTTGAAATTTTGTAGGCATGTGTGGGTAAGGAAACATGCTCCATTGATGTTTCAGAGAAGACATTTGGCCCAACAAGTTGTGGTAGTGATAGTGAAAAGAGGCTTGCTGTGGAAGCAATTTGCTAGAACTTGATGTAGGATTCCATTTAAAATGTTATTTCAAGACCAAAAAAGCTAAACTGTTATATGAACTTCGATTTTGTAGCATACATATTCTTTTGGGGGGTATGGGAGGGGACTGGAGTGTTAAAGTTCCTTCAAGTTTTGAATTTGAGGCTGTGGTTAGGTAGGTATCTTACATTGCGGGAGGAGGGTTACATTACATACAATGTTTACACCGGATTTAAGAGGTGCTCCAAGGATGTACACCCAAGTGAAATTTTGATTTGCAAATAGATTTCTTCACTAATGTCAACTGAATGTAATCAACAGTAGTCAGTGCTCAAAGTTCCTTCCTACTTTATAGTTTACACCTTTTTTTTAATTATTGTGTACAAAAAATTATAGATAAAATTATTTCTTGCATTCAACAGCCTGGGTTAATAATATGTAAATAAAGATTCATCATTCAGGAAGGGACAGTAAGACCATACAAGGAGAAGAAATTGCAACATAAGCAATACAAAGAATGAGGTAAACCAGAGTGATAAGACATCAAGATGTAGTCGAGCTTTCAACCTCATTCCACCAAAATCTAATTGAGAAAATAGTAGTCAAAGAGCCAACAATATCGTGCCACCATTTTGGTGGAACATATAGCATTTCGCCTTCCTCTAATATACAGTTTACGAATTCTAAGTCTTGCACCTTAGGAAACATCTTTTCATCTATGTCATCTAGAT
Organism: Chamaecrista fasciculata; assembly: GCA_003254925.1. Taxonomy (NCBI): domain Eukaryota; kingdom Viridiplantae; phylum Streptophyta; class Magnoliopsida; order Fabales; family Fabaceae; genus Chamaecrista; species Chamaecrista fasciculata. The sequence goes on from QANZ01032819.1 coordinate 136,645, forward strand.
TAATCTTCGAACAATAGAATCCTTCAATCAACATGGTTACAGTGATATCAAATTAATAAATAAAAAACAAATATACAACCTATCTGAGAAATATAAATGTTCCGTAAATCAAGAGTATTTGCTAGAGCCTAGATGGATGGTTTCATTATTAAAGAAACAAAAAAAGAAATTATAGGAAACAAGGAACCATTTTCATTATTACCTTCTAATCAAAAGACAAGACAAACCTAAAAAGACAGTACAAGGGAAGTGCAATTGTCATTTTGCGAATGACAAAAGCCGGCATCATCTAATGATGCTTATTACTTGCAACATTCTATTCTATTATTTATCTAGACCTAATGATTTCTTCTTTCATGGCAAGAGAAAGAGCACTAAGACTACAATCATTCTCGACTTGCACACCAGGCATTAAAACAGCTCTACTTCCTACAAACCCGTCTTCTCCAATTTTGATCTCTCCAAACTTCACCATCCCTCCTTCTCCTTCATATATATGTCCAAAGAACAAAGCTTCTTTTCCCACACAACCCCCTTTCTCAATCTTCACCATTTCAGGGTTCAAGAGTACTCCTGCACTGTCTACGTAAGGCTCACGCTCCATATCTACCTCTGCACCCATCATCTTCATCCACACCACAAACCAAAATGATCCACTTGTCATGTCTGTAAAATAATCTCCAACCACAGTTCTAATGGCTTGCCATGTGCTATCCATAGTGACCTTATGACTCCATATACCCACGGTTTCACCTGCTTTCTTCCTTCCCACGAGCACGTATTTGGCTACAACGCATGCCAATGCAGCCAGAGCACCTGAGAAAATCCAAAACAGAGGAAGCAACCAATGGAGTGGGAGTTTCATGGCACTCTTGAGGTGAACAAGCAAGGTTAAAGGAGCGAAAATTGCTAGACCCACCACTGCATAAGGTAAAAGTGTTTGTAGTAATGGTTGAGTGAAGATCGCTGTGAAGGTCTGATGCCATGTTCTGGATAAGGTCACTTCTTGGGTTGACTCCTTTTTGGGCAATGTTGCTGCAGCCATTGGACAACATGACAAATCTACCTTCACATCAGATTGATGTATGAAGTTCCTTAAGGCCTCTGGCATGGGCTCTTTATTTCTTATTTTCTGACTAATCTCATACACCAATGAGCGTCCATGATCAATGGAAGCACTTTGGGACCTGGAAGTAGCACGGATGACATCAAGTTCATGGCTTCGGAGGTAAGGATTAAAATCTAGTCTCTCAGATTCCTCAACAGGAAGTATTTCATTAATATTGATATCTCCAACATCAATGTATGGGAACTCATTCTCATCCCATGGTCTAGTGACATCGACCGCATTGTCACGAGTGGTTTCATCGTCTGATATTGGTCGGACTTGCATCTGCAAAACATAGTGGACACCACCTGGAGAATTCACACGCTCTCTGAAATCATCAGCTAGGAAAAGCAAAGGGCGTTTATCATTTTCATCCCTAGGAATTGCACCTGTCTCTGGAGGAAGGATCCCAGTTGGCTCCACCTTGCCTGAATCCTCATTGATACTTTTGTCATAAGGTCGTAACTTGAATTTCACATACATTTCTTGTCCATCTATGAAGCGGATTAGCCTGCAAAAGTTTGAATAGTAATGCAAATTGGTATAAGAGTCAGAAAGACGAAGAGAGTTCCACACTGCATCACCAACATGTGGGACTCGCTTGACGAACTCCTCCCTTGCAGCAAGCCCACATACAAGCCAGGTTGCAAAATCTGAAAGGGTGCGAGCATAGAATGCATTGCCTGTTTTTAGTGTTAAGTCATAGAGAGGACTCTGAGAAGTAGGTTCATCAGAAAGAATTCTCAAAGCTGCACCACGTGCATCAATCCTTGCATCATCATCAGAACTTAAGCTGTTACTGTGCCTAACAATGACAGGATAGCTTTTTCCAGGATTGAAAATCTTGTGAAGAGGAAGGCCCTCAATCTTTTCATATATTTTCATGTAACCCTTTCCACTAACACCAATGCGATGAAAATATCTTGCATTAGCTTTCAGAGTTGTGGCAGCCAAATTTGCACTCAAATTAGATACTAGCTTCTTGTATTCCAAGTCCATCTCCTCTATCCGTTCATCTAGAGCATGTACAGCGTTTCTGACAGCAACTCGAGTTTGAGATCCAATGTAAACACCACCCTCTTCAAGTGTAGAATTCATTGGAGCCACTGAAAGTGCACCCAGAATGACATTCTCTTGAATAGTTGATCCAGGGAGGATCAAGCTTTGACTCCCAACAACTGAATTTTCTTGAATCTTAACTTTTCCACTGACATACCCATTGGAAGAATGGAACCCAGTAACTATGCGACTAAAATCTCCAAGATGAACACCTGCACCAAGTGACGCTAGCTCTGGGTTTGAAACCGGATTGATAGCTCTAATGGAACAATGTTTGCCAATTTTTGCGCCTAGAAGGCGTAAGTATACACAAAAGGCTTCTGTTCCTGTTAAAAGCTTTGCAAATCTAAGGTGGCAAGCAATGATGATTCGATGTTGAAGCCAAATTTTAAATTGGGTTTGCTTTTGACCAAATGCCAGGAGACGAGTCAAAGAACATGTGAGAGAGCTGAGTACAAGACCATGGAGCATGTAGGCACAAGAAAATGAAAAGGCAAATATGATGGGATTTGATGGGACATAAGAAAACATGGTAGCATATGCTACGACGGTAAACGGGATCCAATGGAAGGCCCCAGATAGGCAAAAAAATGAGAAGTGTTCTATTGATGGGGTTTTCTGCAAGAATCTAATGTATAGGAAGTAGACAATGGCTGCAGCGAAAGAATTGAGAAAGCCAACTAGATAGATTCCCATAAAGTGGTGGATAATATCAGATTCAGTTTTACTTGTGTCAACAGGCAGCACTGCAATCTGAAATGGAATCGAAAAGGTCACTAGTTAGTAATAATATAGTTCAAATTTTCTGCCCAAAAGAAAAATATAGCTAAGTTTCAAGTGCTAGCTCTATATACCTATCTCAAGAATGTACAAAAATACTTAATCGATGCTGAGAATGTGACACAAGTATTGGCTTTCAATGAATAAAAAATATGAACCTTGGAAAAGATGGAAAAAAATAATAACAACGCTCCTTAATAAGTAATAACAAATGTAAAAATATTATCAACAAATGGACCAACTGTTGCTTAGAGTTATTATTAATATGAAATGATGAAATTTTGAGCAACATAAGATGAAATGTCAGCATAAAGAATAGCAATGTGATGTAACCTAAAAGGAAAACAAACTAGTTAGATTGCCAGTTTAAAAAATCACTAACTTATAAATATTAAAGATAATCTTAAAAGTCAAAACCTACCTTATCAGCATTGTTAACCTTTGTAGCTTTGAGCACATGCTTGCCTGCTTCAACCTTTTGCAGAGGCTGTACCTCACCACCTTCTCCAATAACACTTCCCTTTTGTAGAACAGCATAAGGTCCAATGGAAGAATTCTTGCCGATCCTTATAGGGAGGAAACTTAGAAGTCCATTCTTTACCTCATGGCTTTGAACCAAAACCCCTTCTGCAATGACAACTTCATCTCCAATTGAAACCAAAGATGGGTCTGTGATGTCAACTGTGTCCAACAATACTGATGATCCAATTCTTGCACCCAACATTTCAAACCAATATTTCAAGAACACAGTTCCTCTAAGGTGTACTGCCAAAACCTTAGAAGAAATTTCTTGGACTTTATAGAGCGCCCACCACTTGACGAAATCCACAGAATAAATGGAAATCTCAGGGGTAAGGGTATAATTTGGCCTTAAGAAAGAAGTTCCAAGAAATGAAATGCAAACGCAAGTGGACACAATACAGAGGATCCAAGCAAGAGGTGCAACAGTCAAGGAAATTATATAACTTGACCAGAGAATCCCATCTACTGATTCATGGACACGTGGGATGAGACTCAAAAAGGTAGTGGTTGATATATAAGCAGGGAAAACTAGCATGATAGACATATAAATGAGAGCCAAGAGTTGAAGGAAACGAATACCAAATTGGCGAGACTTGGGTACATCCATAATCAATTCGGTTGTAGAATCGATCTCAAGTTCCGCAACATGGGATGGATTGCTTGCAAGTTGAGGCTGAGATTTCAGTATAAGATTCTCTGAAAAATTAGCCAACTCTAGAATGCAGGATGCAGTGAAGACATCTATAGCAGCAACTTGCACTCCAAGGAAATCAGAGAGCTTTTGACTTGCTTTAACCACACCTATTGAGTCCATTCCATAGGATGTTAGGTTGTCGGTAACTGAGATGTTAGTGATAGGGATACCAGTCTGCTCAGAAATGAGGCCTTTCAAGAATTCCATAATTTCCTTGCTACTAATCCTTGGACTCATTGGAGGGATACTTCTCCCTAGATGGGGTCGAGGTGTATGTCCTTCTCTGCATGTTCCTGTGGTATATGACCGTGACAACATTTTCTTGGTTTGAATAGGTTGGGGTGCCAAGTTGAGTGTTCCATCTGTGAACTGTTTCAAGCATTCAAATCTCTTGATCTTTCCAGAGGTTGTTTTACTGATGGTTCTTGGCTTTACCAACTTGACAGCAGCAACACCAACTCCATGTTCTTCTGCCACACGAGTTTTAATTTGCTCGATCACATCTTTACCAACTGGTTTACCATCCCTTATTTCTGCAATCACAACAAGGCCAACTTGGTCAGAGCCATCAGGAATGGAAATACCCTTTGTCGATAGAATTTCCTCAGGGACACCAATGACAGCACAACACCCTGGACGGAGAACTTCAGATGAGCTCTCAACTGTCTTTTCAACGTCTGCTGAGTAAATATTTCTTCCAGCAACGATGATAAGATCCTTGATTCTCCCGGTTATGAAAAGCTTTTGATCAATTATTCGACCCAAGTCTCCAGTTCTTGTGTAGATACGTCCAGAATGATTCTGAAGCTTATTCTTAAAGGTTAACTGGCTTTGCTCTTCCCTTCCCCAGTATCCTACTCCTGCACTTGGACTACTAATCCATATTTCTCCTTCCTTTCCACCTTCTTGAAGCTCTTCACCAGTCTCTGGATCAACTATTCTAATGTCTACATCTGCATCTCCCGGGTGAACAAACCCGCAACAAACTCTCCCTTGCCAATCGACAAAAATAGGGTGACCCTCTCCAAATGCACAGCTGACAAAAACACAATTTTCTGCTAAGCCATATCCGGGAGCCAACACCTTTTGAGACAAGCCAAAAGGACTGGCTAGCTCAATAAATCTTTTCAAAGTCTTCTGTCTCACTGGTTCAGCTGCAACCATAAGAAAAGTCATAGACGAGAGGTCTAAATTCTGAAGCTTATCCTTGTCAAAGTCCAGTCTTCGAATAACTAACTCAAAAGCAAAGTTAGGACCAGCACTGTGAGTTGCTTGATACTTGCTCATAGTTTCAAGCCATAGGAGTGGCTTCTTGATAAATGTTAATGGGGAAAATAGAATTGCCGTACCACCACTAACAAGAGATGTAAAAAGTCCTCCTATAAGCCCCATGTCATGATACTGAGGAAGCCAACTTACAAGTATTGTCTTTGAGGTGCTTTTGTATCGTCTCCGCATCAACTTAACATTATGAACAAGCCCACCATGAGTTATCATCACTCCTTTAGCATCACCAGTCGAACCTGAGGTAAATTGCAAGAAGCAGACATCACTAGGCTGAGATTCACAATGATCTGCCAGACACTCCACAACCATATTCTTGGATTTTTTTATCCAAGTATCAGTGTACATCCATGGAAGTTTAGGCCATTGAGCAGAGGATTTCCCATTTTTTCCGCTTATTGAGATTAAATTTTTCACTGAACCTGCACGAACTGCTGTGTGGTAAGTTGTTGTTGACAAAATGGCCACAATGCCGCAAGATTTAGCTATATTTTCAATCTTCGTAAGTGCTTGTCCACCTCTTTGCATGGGATCTGGGGGAAGAACAGGGACTGGTATAACTTTAGCTCTTAGACATCCGAAGAAGGCATCTACGAAATCCAAACCAGGGACATAGACCAGTAGAACCCTGTCTCCAGGTTTGATAACTGGCTTTTGGCTTGTTAAGAGCTTTTGAGCAATGCAAGAGGCATTTGAATCAAGTTCTCTATAGGTTCTTCGGCTCATCACTGCCCCTTCTTCATTAATCCAAGTATAGAGTGTTCTGTCTTGTGTGATTGGATTAGTTCCCCAATATTTCAAATAGCCATTTAAAGTAGGCAAATCAGGAAATTGCACTCCTGGCATTTCGCTTAGCTCTCTAGGCTCCTTTTTCAGGCTCGCCGTTTGCAAGGGAAACAAACTCTGCATAAGACGTGTTTCTAGTAAGTACAAGTCTATTATAAAGGTGATGATCCAAAGTCATAAAACCATATTCTTCCCAAACGTTGATGGGTTTTAAATGCATGACTCTAAATTACCTTAATGTAAGGCGAAATTGGTTGGTCGTTGTTATTTGCAAACTTCTTGCAAATTAAAGCCATGGAATAAGATGAATTTCTCTCTGTAAGCTCAAAGGCCATAAGTCCACCGACATAGTAAGTGTTCCTTGAACCTTGAAGTTCTAACTCCAATTTGTCATAGAATCCATCCTTCATATCTACATTCAAACTTCATAAGTTGGTACTCTTGCTCGACAGATGAAAATGGAAAGGAAAAACAATTATAAAATGAAATACCTTGACTGTTAACATGAGGGAAATACTTAAAACGGCGTTGAAGAATAACATTCTCAACTTTTCCCCCTATAGCTTCTGTTGCACTGATTGCAAGCTCAGCGACAGTTGGTCCCATAATATCAGCAGAGTTGCCATAGGACCATAACAAGAATATGTCAGTGTCAGCATAGAATCTCTGTAATGCAACTGGATTTCCAATTGTGCTGGGATCTTCCATAAATTCATTAAAATAGTAAAATCCAACGGGCATATCTTCTAGCCCTTTAACTTTTAAAACAGTGGTGTAGTAGTCATTTGTCTCTACTTTGCTGAACAAATCCCTTTCAAGGTCACTTGCATCCATAACCTCTGTTTCATGCTCTGCCACAAGACATCATCAGGTACATGGTCAGACAAAGCCAAAAACCTTATTTAAACACCAAGGTGAGGAGTAAGAATTTCACATACCTATGCAAGTTGAAGGCAATGATCTGTATGTTCTTCCATATTTTAAGGGAAAGTTTCCTGAGATTATAATCTTATCAAACTCCATAGTCTTAACTTCATCAGAATTCTTGACAGTAACGATGACATTATCACAGTTACGTCTGACTGCCAACACTTCAGAATCGTAGTGAAGTTTCACCGGAAGTGAATCTGCAATTTTCTGCCAGAAGCTTGTATATCCACCTTTGAAACGTCTAATTTTCCCAGCCATTGAGGTCCTGGTAAATTCATGAAGGTAGGCATAAGGCATATCTTGAACAAATCCATAACCTGAAGCGGTGTAACCGTAGGCCACAGATTTAGGGACAGATTTTAGGCCACGCTCCTCAAGATATTCTGGAGTTAAGTCTGAAGCAACTTTACTAACAGCATGGACACCAATACAACCAGAATTCTTCACCTTTTCCTGTCAGTAGAACAAAAAGAATTAGAAGGTTGTAATAATTTTTATCGATGTCTATGATAAATAATGGTTGAGACTAACTTGGATATCCAGTGTTAGTGAAATCACAGATACATAATCATCTGCAACTTTAACATCTTGATATTTTCCAGTAGAACGGTCAATAACAGCAAGCTTGTGGGAGTCCATTTCTTCCAACTCAGACCCTGTTTCTTTTGCCAAGAGAAAGATGACAGGAGCACTACTTGCAGCAAGAACTTGCCCTCCAAGATCATAAACTTTTCCTGTATAAACAAATTACATGTAGTCAACTCAAAATTCTTAGTATAAGTAAAACGAATCAGGTAGATTTTGCCATCAAGATTTACCTTCAATTTCTACTGATTCACACATGCCACCAACTGCATGATGCTTCTCCAAGAGAGTCACATTGTTGTAACCAAGCCTGCATAGTGCATAAGCAGCTGACAAGCCACTTGGACCAGCACCCACAATTCCAATTCGGGTGTTTACTGGTAAGGATGGATGCAGCTTGGAGAATTGGTCCTCCATTGATCTTACTGGATCCATCCTCTCTGAATTCCCACCTTGCTGTCTGTGGAACCTGTTGAGATATCACTTGACAAACTCAGTCTCATTAATGAGTAGATGTATGCATACATCATTGAACCCTTCAATTTTAGAAAAAGGCCCAACAGTACAACAAGAGAACTTCATAACCCAATCCTTAAAGGCGATCATGGAGTCAACTGTCAACAGAGTAACTTGAAGACATATAACAAGTTACAAGAGAATGAAAAAATGAATCGTGAGACACTTCTGAAAAGTATGACATGAAGCTCAGATTTATTCACCCTAAGCTAATGTAGGAGTGGAAAAATTTTGTACTATAATGTAAATAAGATCTTTAAGTTCCAGACTCCAGATTAATCAACCCGAGTACATGGCCACTATCTAAATAGAAGCATCCTTCTAATTATCAATAATTAAATGGCCAAAGTGCAATATTGGTCCTATAAGTTTGCATGAGTTCCCAGATCAGTCCTATAAGTTTTTTCGTCTCAGATTTGGTCCCATAAGTTTGAAAAATTCTCACCGTTAGTCCTATCGATATTTCCGTTAAATTTTTTCCGTTAATGCTGATGTGGCATGATGACTGGGATATTGAAGTGGCAAATTTAGATGATGTGGATAAAAAAAGGACTATTATGCAAAAACTAATAACATTTTAACAACAATAATAAAAAAAAAAAGACAACTCCAACTTCTGGAGCCTGTGATGCCGGCGGCGACGACGACAATTTCAGAAGAATCGGGGATGTGCTTTGCCGGAGCAGAGGGAGGAATCCTCTGCTTCTGGGTGTATGCGCATATGATGCTCTGCGCAGTTTCACTGAAGCTGTGGAGAAACGAAGAGACGGTGTTTTGCCACCGGAGTTGAATGGATTGCACGTGATGTGCATAGGAAAAGATGTTTCGAACTTCGTCTTTGAGAATGGTGATGACGAGACTATGATGAGTTCGAGGTTTAAGGAGATTGCCGAAATGGTTGAACAGTGTGTGGGATCAGGTCTGGTGATGAATTTTGGTGATTTGAAGTCTTTTGTTGACGAGAATGCGTCGGAAAATGTTTGAATCCAAGGTCTTTTTTTTTTATTATTATTGTTGTTAAAATGTTATTAGTTTTTGCATAATAGTCCTTTTTTTATCCACATCATCTAAATTTGCCACTTCAATATCCCAGTCATCATGCCACATCAGCATTAACGGAAAAAATTTAACGGAAATATCGATAGGACTAACGGTGAGAATTTTTCAAACTTATGGGACCAAATCTGAGACGAAAAAACTTATAGGACTGATCTGGGAACTCATGCAAACTTATAGGACCAATATTGCACTTTGGCCTAATTAAATCAGTTCATTTGTTTTTTTATTACAACGTCTACAATACCCACATTGGGGGAAAGAAGGAGATAGTTCCCCATAGAAGGGATCCGACCTAATTCTATCCCAAACAAATAAAAAACATGGCTTTTGCTAATTGCATTAGAAATCTGAAAATTGAAAGTTATATCCTCAAAATACTTTTAAAAGTCTTCAATTTAAAAAGTATTTTTGCATAGGCTGCACAGTGAGTGGAGAATCTACGTGGCTAATGACATATAATGTAAAATTAATTAAAAAAAAGTTCAAATCCTAACTCAAATTGAGAGATAGAATAGAGTCTGTCGTTAATTTATTGAAAAAAGATAATTAAAGGATAAAATTAACTAAAATGGGAAACATTAAAGACGAAATTGGCTACAAAATAAAATGAGGATGAAATTGACAATTTATGTAAAGTTTAAGAACGAAAAGAGTGCTTTTGCCTAATGTTAAATGTTTCAAAGTAAAATATGCTCTGTCCCAAAGCAATTTGCACTTTGCAATAGAAGCTTGGAAAAGTTAAAAAATGAAGAAGGAAAAGAAAGAAAATAAAACAAATAATAAAGATCTATCCCTAAACATGTTGTTTCCTTTCATTTTAGGAATTAAGTTGCTAAAACCAGAACTGGACAACTTCTACTCTGTTTCAGAGTCCCTCACTAGACTTCTTCACTCATTTCATAATTCACAAAAACTAAACGTAAAAATATTGGAAAAGAGAATTTGACAAGCAGACGTACCTTTAAGAAGTACGAAGTATATCCTTCTTCTTGAAGACTTGTCAATCAACTCAATGCATTGTATGGCACCACTTCCTATAATTGCAAAGCCACTTTCAAGTTACAGTTATAATCATGAACATGGAAATTAAGCGCAGTGAAACAAACGATAAATAAATATCTCTGTAGCCATTTATAATATGGGGAATAAAAAGCAGGGTGTGGTGAAAAGTAATTCTGCCCAACCCACGTTTATTTTTTTTGTTTTCTGGGCTATGCAATGAGCTATCTGTCTAAGGGACCAATTATCAAACACAAAGCGATCAAACAAAGAGAAAACTGACCTCAGTAATGGAATTACATTAGATTGCTCCAAGTGGATGCGAAGTGGAGAATAAGAAAAAGTGTATAACTGAGGAAGAGAGAGAGAGGCTTCTGTTGCTTAGATACAAGTGATTATTGAATGTTGCTGAGCTCAATCATATTATATATATACGTATATATATAAAGGGGGAGAGAGAGAATTAAGTGAGTCCAAGGTTTGTTCCCCTCCCGGCTCCAACGAGTATAGACAAAAGAGAGAACTGTTGATAAAGATGAGGTCTCTTTCCTTCGGAAAGTGCGAGAATCTCACAATCTAAAAGGCGAAAAGATATTCGTTCTTGATTCTGAAGCATGTTCGCGAATAATTGAAGAATCCGTCCTAACAGTGACTGCAATCTGAGCCTATTCATAACAGAAATCTTACGCAGCACATTGATTGATTCACACAAATCGACGCACACACAATTACAAGGCGCGTCGTCCACAGTCCACAGGAAGATTTGCGATGATAGCAATAAGAGAAGATAAAGAGAGAGTATTCGAATTTGCTCAGAATCTGGGGCACCAATATGCCGGAACTTCCAATGCTAATCATGTATCCATTACCATAAATCCATCTTTTTTTACATTTTATTATTCCAACTTCGCATTCTCTGAATATTCTTTTTCCCATCACACTCAGAAACTAAATAAATCGCGCGGGAACGACGAGTATTAATTGAGATATTATGTCATCGCTTTTTATTATTGTGCTTTTCTTTGTATTATAAATTTGTGATCGTTATGAATAAATTAATTAATACTGTATTGGATTATGTCATCGCTCCTTTCTTATTGTTGGAAAATAAACGATTCACAATTCACTAGCAATTAAGTAGCAACCAATATTGTGATTCCTTTTCCGTCTACGTTGATTCATAATTGTGCATCACTAATAATATAGTTTTAAATTTTTTTGGTTACAATATAGTTTTAAATTTTAATTAAAAGAAAAGGCACTGTTGACTGTTCCTTTAACTTATATTGAGTGATGGAATTTTCGAGAACGGCTTTTGGAGTTAATGCAACGAAGATAAGGAATGCTTGTTCTCCGAGCTCGACAATTTAGAGCTAATATAACTTCAACCAGAAAAATTTCTTCTTCGTGAGAGAAAATTCTCTCTGCCGTAATAGTTTTTTTGGTGAAATTTTGGGCCACTGGCTCCCATGGCGGTATTCTGTGGCGATGAATCTGAACTAGGCATTCTACGGCGGCTTCTGGCTTTTACAGTGACTTCCTGATTTGGTTCTGATTTTTAGGTACTCTTCCATGGCGTCGTTTCGTTTTATTATTTTATTATTGTTGCTTTGAGTTTGTTTATGTCTTTTTTTAGAACAACCATTGAGGTTATCTGCTGTCTTGTTTGGAAGAGTTTGTCTATTTTAGATGACTCTATTTATGTTTCCTGTTTTTTTTAGATGGTTGTAACTTTAGTTGGATCTCTAGATCCGCTAACTTGACAGTTGATTATCTTGTCAATTTGTCTAAAATGAGGATGGGTCCTCTTAGATGGGTTGTAAACCCCCCACCTTTGTCAGTTGATATCCTGTCTAGTGTTGTTGTTTATGCTAGGGAGGAATTGGTTATTTTTACTTTGTTTTCGTTTGTATTGTGCTTGGTTTTGCCTTGCTTTTAGATAAATTTTGTTTCAGGCAAAAGAAAAAAAAACTTGAACGACTGGAAATACTTTTTGAAAAAATTAAATTAACAAACATCAAATTTTTGTTTTCCAGTTTGATTTGGATGGCTTATAAACTACAAAGAATAGACATTTCATTTTGAGGATGTGTGGCACTTATTTTTTAGGGTGTGTCGCCGTGTTAGAGAAATCTACAAAATTGAAAAACAATTGAACAATTGATAACTTAAAAAGTTGCTGTGAGATATTAAGATAACATGATAATAATAATAATATGGTGCTTTGCATAATAATAAGAAAACGGATAATTGTTTTGTGAAATTTAAATATAATATATTTAAATAAAAAGTATTTTTTTAAAAATACACTATTTAGTTTAGTTAGTTATATGTCCAAATTATTAACTACATCAAATCATTGTTCAAATTATTATCGTATGATTTGAATTTTAAATACTATTCATCAAATATTACTTCCTATATCTCTATCTCTATATTAGAATAAATTTATACTAAAGTGTGAAACTAAGCTTGTCTTTTTTTTTTTAACAACAAAACTGAAATCATTGCTCAAAACAAATAAGTATTTGATGACCCAATTCATACCATAGGTTTAGTTAGCATACGCAGTGAAGATACACAATTAAGTGATAAAAATTAACAAGCCAGAACTTTTATTAGTATAATTACCAAAGAATTTTCTTTTGGTCTCTCCATGAAACACTGTATATATGTAAAAAAAAATGATTATATATGTAGTACAAATTAAACATCAAGTTAAAACCTAAGGTACATATTTAAATATATGTCGATTTGAAAATAGCTACAATTGTCGATTTAGAAGTTCTCTCTCTCTCTCTCTCTCTCTCTCTCTCTCTCTATATATATATATATATATTCATGCCCACTCCTTGCGGATATCAAAAGTATAATTTATCTCCAAATAGCACTTGTTATCATCATCAATAAACTGCAAAGAAAAAGACTTCATAGTTAACAATACATGTTTTTAGATCATTCATTACTTATATAAATATCTATGTAGGAGGAAATTCCAGTCAAATCCCATGAAAAGTTTGTAAATCAACATGATATCCTTGTGGTTTGTCATTTACTATTCAATCACCAGATTATATATATATATATAATAAAAGGTTAAATTGTATACAAACACCCCCTGAGTTTTAGGTTGAGTGTACATAACATCTCCAAGTTTTGAATTTGTGCAAATAAAACCTCTGAGTTTTAAATTACATGCTATTAGTATCCTTTTGTTAACTTTCCGTCTAATTTTAGACGTTAAATGCCACATAAGCATGAATATTATAGTAATTATCTTGAAATTCTAAAATCCTACCGAAATCACTAGCCCTAATCCTGCAACCCGACCCACTCATGGATATTAAAGTTGCTGGGTTTTGTAAACTCAACACAATTTACCAAAGCCCCACCATAATGAATTATTGAAGATTTTTAATCTCAATCTCCTATCCTTACGAAAAGAAACAAGCTTTCTTCCTATTTTGGGAAAGCAAATGAAACGCAAATGGAAAGACATGCTTGTGCCATGACTTGCATCTCCAAGGGATCAAAATGAAATTCAGATTTTTTATGAGATTGGAAGTGATTACAGTTTACAGAGAAGAGCTATGACTATGAAGGAGCCAGTGAAGACTGTGAAGGAGATTTATGGGTTGAGTGGGTTGGGTTGCAGGATTAGGGCTAGTGATTTGGGTAGGATTTTAGAATTTAACTGCAAAATAGCACTAATTAAGAACTCAAGGTCCTATTTGTACAAATTCAAAACTCAGGGTATTATGTGCAGTCAACCTAAAACTCATGGGGTGTTTGTGCAATTTAGTCAAAATAAAATTATGATGTGTGTATATTGAAGGGAAAAATTAGATACAAGCTTGTCTATAAAGACAAAGTTATTAATTTCATTCTTTATTTATTTTAAAGCCACAGTTGAAAATGCAATGTCCTGTCTAAAGAGACGACGTGAACTATATGATCCCTGTTTCACCTTATGACTTCTAACCCATAACCTGAGCGATCGAATTGATCATCACTATTATTTGGTATTAAGAACTTGTGATATAAGTTAACAATTATTATTGTTAGTCATTTTATTAAATCATTTTATTCATAAATAAGTGTTAGTGGTATCATTTTTATGTTCTTTTTTCTTTTATGACGAATAATGAAAACGACTCAATTAGAAGTTTAGGACACCAACCAAATCTTATATATTAAAAAGTCAAATAAATATTGATGATGAATGTGATGCCATCATGCCTAGTATGGAGTTGGTTCAGAACTTGAGTTGGGGTTGTGATTTCCTCATCTGTCTGATTATTTCAAAAACTAATTAAATCCAATTTGTGTATGATGACAATCGGAACCTTTTTAATGAATATGACATTTCTACAAATTAGTGAAATTACATCACATAAAAATTCAAACTTTGACAAAAGGGAAATGAATGATTTCTCATATTTTTGGGAGCCTTTGGGTGTTGCCACTTGGAAGGTATGAGAAAGCCATCGCGTAATTGTTTTAAGACGTATATGAAGCTTTGATCTCTGGTTTAATTCATTAATTAAGAAGGCTCAAATAAAGAATATATTTTGCATCCCAAGGTCAATTCAAGGGTCAAGTGCGTTTTGACCAAAAAAAAAAAAGACCAAGTGCATAGGAAGGGTACTATATAAATAGAGAACATATCATGGGAAAAAATAATGTGCCAGTATTGTTTTGAGCATGAATACGATGCATGTTTTTGCATAACTACAAGTTTGAGTCCATGGATTTGGGGATTGACACTTGATGAAGCTACTGTTGAATGAATTAGCAACAAGAAAAGGTAAAAGCGATCTCATTTTCGTTTTCATTTTCATTTTGGTTATTTCTCATGGAATGGTAATGAAAATGACTTCCCAAATCACTGACGGAAGCTTATTAACAAGTCAATTCAAAATGTGATTCGGAATGTGGTGCTCATTATGGGGTTGGTTCCTCTGACTTACAAATTGCTGCGGGTTCATTGGATGCAATATGATTGATGTGTGCCAACTGCCGGCAACATTTTTTATGAGACTATGAGAGTGACATTTATAATTTAAAATAAAATACAATTTCATTTTGATCTCTTATATACATATATATATAGTATTTTAAGTTATTTTTTTATTAATTTAATCTCTTATAACTTTTTTTTATTATTAATGTTAGTTTTTAATTAAATTAATAGTATACTACTATTTTTTTCATCCAACTGAACTTTAATCTAATTAATTTTGATTCAACATGTATTATTACACAAATAATTATAATAGAAGAGTCTTTCAACAAAAATAAATATATTATTTTACTTAAAAATATCAACCACTTACCAGTACTTATTGGTAATAGTATAAGGCTATTAATTGATGACATAACAGACTAGTTAATAATATGAAACTGTTCACTAATGATGTGTGATTGTTACAAGTTATAATTTTATGCTATGAAAGGAAAAAAGAAATTGTTATGCGCATATTCGAGTTTGGAGCGATGGGGTGTTGCCACTTGCCACCTGCTACCACTATAGGAAATGCATCTCAGGCTAAGTCATAGTATTAGCAAGTGATAGTTTCTTCAAGTGAAAGGAATTTGGTGAGTGACAACTCTGGCTACGTTTGTGTTCTGTCGTATGTATGACAAATTAAAGGAAACAAGTGCAAGACACTTCATTGAAGAGCGTGCCTTTCCATCATTTACAATTTTACACTTATACTAGACTTCATAGCTAAGGAAACAATAGTATAGGAAGGAAAACATAATTAATCTGAGCATTATTTTTGAGCAAGCAGAAGTAGTGGAGTGCAGTTTGAATTTGAGTATTGTATTGATTCACAATAAGAAAAGAGCTTCGGGAAATAGAGATAAAAACAAGTGACAAAGCAACGAAAATTCACTCATTACTTGAATTAAATAAACAGAATGAGAATCCTAACATGGCATAAAAAGCTTCCAGTTTATGTATGTTTGATGAAGCAGCAGGTTGCCTAATTAAGTATATGATAAAGCACTAGAAGCAACTAAAAATAGAGTGAGAGGAGGGTTTTACAACAAGCTATCAGATCTAGCAGGCAGCTTCCTGAAGAAGTTGAGGGGAACTGATGGAAGTTTATGACGAAACCTAGGATGCCTCAGCATATAGAAGCCTATGAGAAGGCACACAACTTGGAAGGGAGTGACATACAGAACTATGGCAGCAAAGAAACAGAATGTCACAAAAAGAGTGGTAGCCCTTGGATCTCTCCAACTCAGCAAACTCTGAAACCTTTCTCCTTGAGTAGCCAAGTCACCCACAACAGTTTGAACCCTCCCGGCAATGCTTCTCAGACGATCATACCTCATCCTAACAATGTCGGATGATTTAGAAGTCGGGAATGTATCGAACTCTTCGTCCAATTCATCGGGATGAGCAGCATCGGCATGGGACAGTCGAGTGTCCATGTGGGGAGGGTGTCTTGGCCTCCACCGGAAGTTCCAAATTCCGATCAGGAATAGGTACAGGAAAATTGTGGGAAGGATTAGCTCAGGGTAAAGAACCAATATGATGAAAAGGATATGAATTAGGATGGTTGTGATAGGGTTTCTCCAATTGCAGATCTGATCAAACCACCTCCCAATGGCAATCAACCCACCCAGAACTTTCATTATTCTGAAGAAATTAGCTTTGCTTCTTCTCATACTCCACATGTGTGAATCCACATCTAGCATGTACTCCACTGCCTCTTTCCTCAGTGGTGGCTCGGCCCGGCTCAACCTCATGGACACAATCTGCATGGCCTGATGCCTCAAACTGTCTAGCTGGATCACAGATAGAGGATGGATGTAGTGCATCTTGGGCAACAATGGCTGTGAATACATATATAACATGTTAATTAAAGATGAGCTTGTGAACCTCACAGCCAATTGGAGTTCCCCCATTTTCTTCACACCTGAAGTATGCAGCACCAAAAGAGGATATGAGTGTGTGTATACCCTGTCTGCTTCAAGAGTGGACAGTCGAATCCTCACCTTCCCTATCCTCGAATCCTTTGATCCTCCAGATTTGTCTCCCCCTTGTATATGGCCATTATCAAAAACCCCAACTGTTATAACAGTACATGGATCAAAAACTTCCCAAGTGTATTGCTCATTCCACTTTGGAGCAAAGCTATCCACAATGGTCCGTGTGCGGATCCATTTCTGTCCATATTTAGCTACACAGTAAGCATCCGTGGTGCCTCGACCATCTCTTGTCTTCATAGGCATGAGTCCTTGTGCACTTATAATCCCAACTTCAAGAATCCCAATGCTGGACTTCCAAAGCTGTTTGGCTGTTGGCCTAAGATCACTACTGTAATGAGTCGATTCATCCAACACATGATACCCACCATCCAAACACACCCTCAAATGTATCCTACTTGCGAATTTGACCTCCTTCTTCTGTTCCCCTTCAACAACCACATGCTTCTCAAGATTAAACCACCTTGTGTTCACAGGCTTGTGATCCAACCTCCTTTGCACAATCTGCAGAGGAATCACACACCTTCCGAGAATCTCATCCTTGTTTGGTCCAACTCTGTCTTCCACAGTCAGAACCAGTGGTTCCTCAAATGGCTCAGCAACAACAAACATCAGGTCCTCATTCCACATAGGATTTATAGTCTTACTTGCAGATACTCTAGTTCTTAAAAACTGATTTCCTAGATTAACCTTCACAAACACTTCAGGATACCTGCTTTTGTCATTTGGTATCAAGTCCTGAGCCTCAATAACATTGACCCTCACATACCAAAGCTTTGGAGAAAGGTAAACCTTTGATCTTATGTTGGCAACCACTTCAGGACCAACCGACGCTGCATCAGAATGCCATGAATCAGGAAATGCCTCATCCGCTTGTGTTCCCATCCAAACAGCCAGCATCAGCTCTCCTTTAACTTTATCACCCTTCCGGTCTTCAAGCCTATACCACTGGGGAGCCAAGGGGCTGTCTGGGGGAACACGTTTTGGGATCTCGTTTAGGTCGAACCAGACCCTTCCTACGAAGTCATCAACAACAACATCCTTATCCTTCACAGCCACTTCCAAAACAGAAGCTTGAATTCGATCTTTCGAGAAGGCGAAAACCTGATTCCACTCAGGATTGGACTTCTTCTCAAAATGCTTTGTAAGGCCCTTGTAGTTCCCTAGTTTCACTTCCACATAGGGGTCCAAACTACCGGTGACATCTTTCCCGGGTAAGTCCTTGGCTTTCACCACACGAACATACAGGTACTGCATTTGTTCGACAAGGTCATAGGTACATGACAGCTTGTCCCCTGTGTAGGACCCTGCCCCAATTTTGGGGGAGGTCTCCTTCAGGGCAAAGTCTTGAGCCTGTGGTGGCTTCTGCATCTTTTCTTTAGTACACTCACAATTAAAACGATACCCTGTAAATATATAAAACGTTGTAAGCAAAGAAATTTAAAAAGTGAACAAAACTTAGGGTTAGAAACTGAAGAAGCACCCAAGAAGAAAGAAATGAGAGAACTTTACCAGTGACACTCGGCTACAAAACTCAGCGCCTCCACCCAAACTTTGAAATTTAAAGGAAATGCGAAAGAATCTGTGTTAAAGAAACATCAAAACCCGTATTGCGCAAAGAAAAGCTTTTCATCCAAATGAACAAATAGCAGAAAGAGAAGTAAAACCAGAACATTATTCATCTTCCGAGCGACGAAATGAAAAAAGTTAACAAATTGGAAAAAAGAAAACGTTTTCGTGCTCTTGAATAAAAACCAGGTTTTGTGCATGTTAATTTCTTCAGGACCACCACCAATCAGCGACTAAGAGGTAACCCAAAAAACAAAATGCATTTGGTATAGAGTGAAGCATAGAGCATAGCTAGAGAAGCTTGTATTTCACGATTATAGATCTAAGGCACACAAAAGAGAAAGGGCCCATCAAAACAAGAACCAAGAAAAGAAGTAAACCCCGACATTAAGTAAACCCATTTCATCAACTTCAAACTACCACTATCAGAGTGAAGAGGCGGAGCTTTCAACTTTCTACAACTACTCAAGCCATATTTTTTAAAAAATGTAAGATGTATGAGTAAAACATGGAAGAAATGCAGTGGTATTTGAAGATGACGTACACGCAACAGAGTTGGAATTAGAACTAACCTCACTCGATCGCTGTAGTATTGAACTATAGGGTGTCTCTATGCTTCAAGAATGAAGATGCACGCGCTGAGGTATGAACTGAATGCTATGGAAAAAACCAAAATGTGAGCTTGAAAGACAGAAAGAAACCTTAAAGGAGTGAACTTGCAACATGAAAAGAAGAGGGTGTGGGGTATGCCGTCTGTGGGGACAAGAGCTCAGATCTGTGCAAGATTGATTCTGTGAAGAAACGCACACAAAA
>QANZ01032832.1:0-16236 GCA_003254925.1 Chamaecrista fasciculata
ATTTCAAAAATTAAATTCCTTCAACTAATTTAAATACTCTTACAATTTTTTTATGAAACCTACTCCAATTGATTACTACAAAACCCCAAAATAATTCTCTACCAAAAGTCAAATCGTCCATTATGACTATAATATTAAATAGGGATAAAATGGTAAAAAAGTTCATTGATGACCTCTTGATTTCATAACAAAGCAGATAAAAAGGGACAAAAAAAATTCTGCAATGAAGCAAATAAAAAGGGACAGAAGGAGTAATAGCATACGAGGTACTTATGTCTACGAATTTTATGTACAACATGAAGAAGATGGTGGTGATATTAATTAGTTAATGTATAAAAGTTAGTTATATTATATACTACTATAGAAATTTAAACTGGAGATAAATAAATGTAATTCAAGATATTAATTATAGTAAGGACAAATATAATTTAATGAAGTGGATCAAATGGATAAGGATAAGGAAAAGGAAAGCCGCACCAGATGTCGAAGATGAGTGTTGGAAATTGGAATACGCATGTTGATTTTTTATTGTTAACGTGGCAGGCTACATTTTATTACCACAATCGGTTTGGGTTCGTGTCGTTTGGCATACGCGTGGCTTTAAGTCAAATTCCATGTAGCCACGTAGACTCCTGTCTTTCTTTCATTTCACCTTTTCCTCTCAACTTTGCTCTTCCTAACCCCATAGGTCGTAATATTAATACTTTTTTTCTTATTGTTTGAATAACTTGATTCATGAGAAAACTTATTATTTGGTTAGTCTATTTTTACACTTTCAATTATTTGGTCTCTATATTTTTGAAATAGATTATTTGGTCCCTAAAAAATTACAAATATTAACTTGTTAGTCTCTATAGCATATTTCGGTTACTGACACTGATGAACTGGTTGTTAAGTGCATATGTGAGACATTAAATATCACATATTTAATTATTTGAGACTACCTAAGGTTTGCGATTTGGGAATAATTTTATAGTTTATGCTTTTATGTGAATTTCACGTGCAATACAAATATTTGGGACTTAATTTTAAACCGATTTAATTGTGTTTGTTGGTCTAGTTCAGTTGGTTTAGACGACTAAGATGTCAAAGTGACATTTCACAGTGCCATGTAAGCATTTGATGTCAATTATGATAAATGAGAGACTAAATAGTTGACAATTATGATAAATGAGGGACTAAGTAGTCTATTTCAATAAATGAGAGACCAAATCGTTGATTCAAGAAAAAAAGATGGACTAAATAATAGGTTTCCTCTTGATTCATTTGTGTAATTGGATTCATGGGTAATTTTGTCAATTACTTGGGGCTTCCTGCTTCCGTAACCATGTGCTCCACAAGTACGCGTCAGCACGTGTGAACGCCCTTATTCCCGGACACTGTTAAAATATTTGGGTAGGTATTAAGTAATCTTCCCATGTTACCCCCTTCCATGAACAAAGTGCAAAAGTCAAAGCGACAACTCATTAGAAGCTACCAGAAGGGGTTTTGTGTCCTTTCACAGTCCCAACCTTGCCAATAATTCAAAGGTCACGACGTGTCGATCAAGCAAAACCTCGAGGCGTGTGGAACGAACGCTCTCCTGAAACATGTGGTGAGTGGAAGTGCACGTGTCCGTTAACCAACAACTTTACCGGCAACCACCGGTTCACGCCGTTGTACTACCCCTTCCCCTTTTTATGGCGGTTCAGCCCAATCTTGATACAAGTTTTGATCGCTATCTCCATGAGAGCATAAATAATTCTAAACAAAGAGCGAGAACATTCGCAAGAAATCAAAAATATCATCACTTCATTACCACAAAACAGGATTGAGCTCATAGAATCTCTGTGAGAATTTAATTATGGTGGCGGAAGCAGACTTGGTTTGTCAACACAGCGTTTATCTTCCTAAAACAAACACTATTTGTGAGATAGAAGATGCACCTTCTATCTCATCTTCACTCACGCCTCCGATTTCTGACGGAGTTCGTGCATCTGGATTAGTCTCTGTCAGTTCACAACCAGTAAGTTTTTCTTCTGATTTTTTTAGCCTATCGTGTAGACAGTAATGGATGATGATCTTGTATTATCTTTTCATTTTCTGTTATTTTCCTTTTCGATCGAGGTAGGGGGTCGAGTGAGTAGGTAAAAGGTTTTCTACTTTTCTTTCTTCCCCTTCCCGCATCTCTCTGATCAGGAATTTGTGTAGATACCTGATATATGTGAAGTTCATCTAGATTACTCCCTGTTTGTTGTAGGAATAGCAACCCTACTTGTTCTCGCTCCTCCAGAGATGCTTGAGCGACTTGCCGACTTGTACAATGTAGTAACCGGTACTCGATTTAACTGCATGTTTCTGTTGATTTCAACAATTTGTTTAGCAACTAGTGTTATTTTATCCCTTCTATTACTTTTGCTGAGAAATGTGTCTAGCAATTCCGTAGTTTTGTTAACCTGCCGAAGAAGTAACTATATCACTTAGAAGGATGTATTATTGTTGCTTAGGAATGAGTTTTGCAAAACAAGTTTTCTCTGAATGTTTTATAAGTGTTCATAGGTTGGCAGTATTATGTGAATATCAAGCTTGTATTTCCAAAATTGAGACTATTTAACTGTGATGAAAGAACTGAAGGACACTGATTATGTGAATATCATGTGACTTCTTAGTTTTTTACCTTCCGTCCTTCCTTCCATGTATTAAGTCACATTTTCTGAATCCTTGTGCAGGAAATCCTGGATGCTGCTGTTGACTCTGCTGTTCTGCAATTTGTACCCAGCATCCGTTCTGGTAGTTTTGCGGACATTGGGCCACGTAGATACATGGAAGATGAACACATAAAGATAGATGATTTGTCTTCCCACCTGGGATCACTGTATAAGTTTCCTAAACCAAGTGCGTTCTATGGGGTAATCAACATTTAATAAGTCTTTAGCTTCCTGTTCTTTTTTGGATAATGCTATATTGTAAATCTAATTGGGGATTAACGAAATGTTAAGGTCTTTGATGGTCATGGAGGACCGGAAGCTGCAGCTTACATCCGAGAGAATGTGATGCGATTCATTTTCAAAGATGTCAGCTTCCCCCAATCATGTGAAGTTGATAATGTTTTCTTACAAGAAGTAGAAAACTCCCTCAGGAAGGCATTTCTTTTGGCTGATTCAGCTTTGGCCGATGATTGTAGTGTAAGCAGCTCATCAGGGACCACGGCCCTTACAGCTTTAATATTTGGAAGGTATGTTTTTAAGCATTACATATTTATTCTTCATTGTTGAGATCCTTGGACTCAAGCTAGTTTGCAGCACTTCTTTCTATATCAAATCCTTGAGCATTCTTAGTAACAACTTGGTGTTTGCAATGCTGATTTCAGTTGAAATTCTTGCAGGCTCCTCATGGTTAGCAATGCCGGTGATTGCCGAGCAGTTCTCTGCCGTAAAGGCCAGGCAATTGACATGTCTCAAGACCACAGGCCAATATATCCTTCGGAAAGGAGGCGTGTTGAAGAATTGGGTGGTTATGTAGATGATGGCTATCTAAATGGGGTATTATCAGTAACACGAGCTCTAGGCGACTGGGACATGAAACTGCCACGGGGTTCACCATCACCTCTGATTGCGGAGCCAGAGTTCCGGCAAGTGGTTCTAACAGAGGATGATGAATTCCTCATCATTGGATGTGATGGGATTTGGGATGTCATGTCAAGTCAGCAAGCAGTGAGCCTTGCCCGGAGAAGCTTGCGGCGGCATGATGATCCAGAGCAGTGCGCCAGAGACCTGGTTATGGAGGCCTTGCGACTCAATTCTTATGATAATCTAACAGTGATTGTCGTGTGTTTTGCATCTCCTGATCATAGGGAGCCATCCCACCCTCGCAAACTGAGATGCTGTAGCCTTTCTGCAGAAGCTCTTTGTAGGTTGAGGAGCTTGGTGGAAGGCAGTGCTAGTAATTGAATCCAAGTGTACTGTACATATAATCATGTGTTGTTTACATTATTGTATATAATGTTTGTGGCTGCCTCAGGTTAGACGTCGGAAAGAAGCAGCAACCCATCTTTTTGGTCCGGGCTGAGTGGGTGGTTCAGGCGGGGCAAGAGTAGATAAATTTTGGGATGATGTTATCACGTTGTAATTACCCATTCTTGGCTGAATTTATAAATTTTGGGATGATGTTACTGTCGTGGAATAAATTTTGGTTAATATTTAAGTCAGTTCTGAATCTGAAAATGAACTTTGGGATGTGGTGGGCTGGTAGCCAGATTAGTAACGAGAAAAACGTGATTTGAAGAGTCCAATAGACAATTATTACCTAGGCGATGGAGTTGTGATCGAGATGATTGTAACTCTAGTAAAAGCAAAGATGGCATTTCAGTATTTGTTAATGTGAAAGAGAACTGATAATGAAATAGAAAACGAAATCAGATCGATTCAATTCAGTATTTAGACGAAGTCTGAAATCTGATCACGGACAGCGTAAAATTGTTACTCCAGTTGTCTGTAGAGCGTTCAAAAAGTATGATATAAGTACAAATGTCCAGACACCCAAAAATTCATAGATTAAGAAAAAGTATAGGTAGAATAGAGATTCATGCTTCCAACCCGATTCAAACTAATAAAACAAGTCATCCTTCCAGATGTCTGGCATAATGAAGCATAAGTTCTTCAAACCGTCATTCACTTATTCGGAATCCAACCTAAATTTTGAAATGTGCTGAGCTGGAGCCATGTAGTAAAAGTAAGATTAATATCAGCTCCCAGCTTCTCTGTAATGTGTGTAAAATTGCACTAGCCAGTAGCGAATAAATAATTTGACATGTCCCTCAATTTTTCCAATTTTATAAGCAGGAAACGTTAGAGCATATCTTCTCAAGCCAAGTAACATAGACAGGAATTCTTTTTTTTTTGGCCGAAAACATAGAGAGGAGTCGGTCACAATGAAAAAGTATCAGAGAGGTGGAGATGGCGCTTTTCATTTATCAATGGTCCCACAAATAGATGGGAATTTCCATCCATACCATTAAGAGACTAATGCTAAAAGATTGGGAGTAAACCATCTATACAACCGAACATGGCATGCTAGATATCTGTAATCCATTTTCACGAAAATATGATGTACTTCGAGGCATTAACAGTCCTGGAAGTGTATTCCCTCGTAAAAAAATTGGACAATCAAAATAAAATAGAATGTTTACCAATTTGATAGTCAGAAAGGCCACGCCAGGAGGTTTAGTAGCTTTTAGCGAACCTCGCAAATCTTTCCAAACCTCGTTGAAGTAAACTTTCAAGAAAAGGTTGCAATGCCTGCAACAGATATCATAGAAGGATGGGGAAATCAGATATCAATAATCAAAGAGCAATATTAATGTCAATCCGCTGCCCGGCCCATAATTTCATCCCACAACATGGCAAAAAGTTGAGGAAAAGGAACAAGCTAGGAAAACGTCTTTAATTTTAGTAGTACTTTTTCCCATTCTGGTCAGACTACTTACCGAAGCCACTGGAGCTAAAAGTTGAGGAACTTCATATGATACAGTCAGCTGTAACGGAAAAATACAACACAGGCACAGCCGTAAGTGCTCAAAACAAAGATTGGATCATTTGAGATGGAAACGAAATAGAGAAACTTTTTGTCAATTAACATTTTAAAAGTTTTCAAAATTGTTACTAGCAGAAAATAAGGGAAACATATTAATGGGACCTATACAGGAAAATATTTTCGGGAAATAATCTAACCATATATCTATTTCTTCCTACACCATGAAAATGGAATCAAGTACAAGGATCTGCATATGCCCATATAGCCAAACCGGCAAATAAAATTTCAGAGATTAACCGGAGATATTCAATGCCTTACTTCCACTAAACATGATGAAGGACCTTTCGGATAAAATCGAACAGCACCTCTGCCATGTGAAAAATCAAGCAATTAAAATTGTTTATAGGCACTAAAAAATGATTCAGTACAAGATTGTGTCAATAATAACAAGAACATTTAGGCCTCAGTTTTCACTAGACATGAATATTCTAACCAATGGAGCAGTGCTAGACATGGTTATCCACCAACTGTTTTTTAGTCTCTTGGAAGGCCTGAACAAAAGACTTTAACCATGATAGGAGCACTACATTACACACAGACTAGATCACAAAGTTGTTGGCTACTAGATTACCAGCCTAGGCACAAGCCACCGAGTTAATGCTAAGGACTTCAATATCAAGATAGAAAGGAAAGTAAAGATTTCTGTGATTGAAGTTTTCTTTACAGTCTTAAAAGTCTAACATCCTTCATTCTGAAATGTATCAACAGATATCAACAGATACATCCTATAAATTTGAACAAAAGGTAAATAATTACATAGTTTCTTCTCAGGCAATATAATGCCCTTGTAAGTTACCTGTTAGGAAGACCTTCCAGAGATCGCCAGTGGATTTTCTGATTTGGAATAGGCTGCAAGGAGGTCATATAACATGATTAAAAAATACCAACCAATAAAAGCTTAACAAAACTATAATTAGGTCAGAGATCTTTTCCTGCATATTACGGGCAAGCCAGGAGAACTCAATATCACGACCAAATGCTTTATACTTCAAAGACCATCGTGACTGATCAGGTTTATCTGGCAATATCTGAAATGGATCAAACATCAGGAAAGACACAAATCAAAATCAAACACTAAATCTTGTAATTCTGTGGCTCTTTAATGCAGATGGCAATGTTTCAATATTCCTACCATAGCATTTGAACCAAGAGCAATATCAGGGGTAGAGATGGTTTGGCAAGAAGGAAGAAAGGGATAGGTGATAGGTTTAAAAATAATAAGTCGTTTCTTTGACGAACAGAATCACTTAAAGTAAGAAGTAATTAGGTTTCAAAATTCATGGTAACATTGAGAAAGTAATGTACAAGATGTTAGATGTACTACAGGTGATATGCACTATTTGGTAGTTGGTACTTAATAACGGCAAGTATCATATGGGATCTGCATTTATCAGTCTAATTACTATGGCAGATTGCTTCTGTGGTTGACTAATAGAGATGATGATGGCAGTAGCAGTACTGAGATTTAGTCTTTGCGCACCGATACAGAGGAAATAAAGGGCATCCAACGAGGGATTGCTTCACGATCAGAATAGCAATTATAGGCGACAGAGACAGGCACATCAATCTCCATCTTAACCCTGCAATTAGCAACACTCTATCTTGAGCCATTGTCTGGGGTACAAAAATAGGAAGGTAGAGAAACTGAGATGAACAAGATCTTCAATGAATCTAAGACATATCACTTAACAGGTACATTAATATATTGATTTTCATTACTATCATTTCCTTTCCTTCTAACTATTTTCCCCAAAACAAACTGAAGTTTGAACTTGGAAGCTGGATGGGTCAACTGGAAGAACAAGGAAGTCCAAAAAATGAATGTAAAAGTTTTGACAAGGTATAGAGGGACAGTAATTTCAAATATGAATGAATTGTCATTAAGGTCTAGGTATCTTAATATAACTTTACCGTCGATATTTCACAAACTAATAAATCAAAGAAAGTTATCTTCCACACTACTTTAAAAAACGGCCAAAAATTTGAATCACAACTATGACACACTTAGGAGAAGGGCTAGTTAACGAGTTGAATATTTTTAAAGCGTAACTCTGCCTTTTACTAAAGTCTAAAACAATAAAATTTACTTAATCTGTCTTGATATTGTTAGTTATCATAAAGAACCATAAGTCATTTTTTTTCTGAAAAATAAAGTTAAACCACTGTCTCGTCGAGAACTAGTTTCAAATGCATAATAATAAACAGTGAGACAAATGCAACATTATGTATAGTGCATCTCTTTTTTTATATACAGATTACAGAACTGCAGTCCATAAGACTGCTCAATCACAAAGAAATGTAGGGGCCAAAGAAATTGTTTAGTTTCAATTCCGACCTGCAGCCCTTCTCATTAGTTCTAACCTACTTTCCGCTTTTTAATTTCTCAATTCCGAACAGATAAATCTGTCTGTTTCCAATGAAACGAAGAATTAATTAAAATGTAATCATTAATAATAAAAAGGAGAAAAGGAAATTAATTAGTGAGGGAGAAGAAGGAGTTACGTGCAATCCTGCCACTCCATGACAGGGGAAAAGCGCTTGACTCCATGGAAGGTTGAGGTGCGCTTGAATGACCTAGATGTTAGCCTGAAGAAGAGGTGATTGATAGATTGTGGAGTGGAAGAGAAAGCTCTGCAAGTAGGATTGGCGCCAAGTAGGAAGAGGGAATTGCTTTTAGTTGTAGAAGACAAGTTTGTGAGAAACGGAGATCCTGGGGTTGTGATTACAGTCGCAGCAGACATGGTCGATGAAATACGAATCAAACAGCAAATGCAAAACAACCACCAGCGTCGTCTCAGATTTCAGAGGCATCAATAATTTTGTTGTGCCATGTCAATCACACGCTCATATGCTGACTACTACACCACTGTCGTCTAATCCCTTGTTATATTTGGTCTAATCTGTAAGACCAACTATTGCCACTGGTCTTCATGTATCCAACCCCAAATCCAATTTATTAAATGCTCGAAGCCCAAAATCTTTTCTTCACCACCCATCTACCTTGATTTTTAACATCCTGGGCTTTCTAACATGATTATGGCCAGTAATAGCCCAAAAAGAAAAGTACCATTTCTAAGCAACTATTGTAAACTTGTAAACTTGTAATGTACCTTTTCTGGAAGGAGCTCCACCTATTTATTTTATTGCCTAATTGATAAATAATAATTATCTATCTTCGAAATTTATAAAGTTTCAACTACCACCTCCTTGTTTTTATGATATGAATTAGAGTTGAAGTCTAGAATCCATGAAAATTAGTAATACTTTAACTGAAATTTAATTAAAGTTCATCTGGTTTGGTTTCTTTGATTTTTCAAACCATATATTGACGATAGTAAAACTAAAGGAAAAAAATCATTGGATGATTGGTTTTAAATTGGAAAATCTCCTATCCACATCATCAAAAGATTTTAAAAAAGCAAAAATCCCTATAGTAAATAGGTAAAATTATGTTTAGGTTGCTTACATTAGGTTTTTATTGCATCTTTCAAATTTTATAATTTGGTATTTTATTNGCGGAGGAGGGAAGGTGTAATAAGCGTGAAAGGACTGGTGTGTGTATATATATATGGTCATGGATCTATATATTGACGGAAGTAATAGTTGGAAAAGAAGAGTAACTACTAATAACTAGTAAATAACAAATTATCAGAGTTAGTTACGTTACCAGTCGCAGGCATGGTTGTTGAGATTAGGATCGAAGAAGCTCATGATGAAGAAGACGATTTCGGTTACGATGACGTCGATTTCGGTTCCTCTGCCTACACTCTCCACGCCGATGACCACCGCATTCTCACCATCGTCACTCGCCGCGACTACATTTTCGCCGATTGGCTCCTTGACGTCATGAAATCCATCAAGAAAAAGCTCCTAATTGGAGTCTCCGTTGAACACGAGAATCTTGAATACGACAAATCCGGCCTCCGTCACAAGCCTTACGATCTTATCACTCTCTGCATCGGCTCTCACTCTTTCATCTACAAACGCCATATCGATGACACTATGCCAGAATCTCTTAAATCCCTCTTGGAAGATCCTCGAGTTTTTGCTGTGGGCATGAAGATGGAATCGGTGGCGAAGAATCTAGAGCGTCATCACAAGATCAAGATGAGTAATCCCACAGATTTGAATAATTTGGCGATTCAGAAGCTCAAGAGAGATGATCTTGATTTGGGACGCTATGATCTCGACAAGCTTGTCAAGACTGTGTTCGGGAAGCATATGGATGTGGTGAGGCCACAAAAGAAAATCCCCTGGTATGTTCCCTTTAACCGTTCCTATTGGCAACGCTACTACTACTGGAACAGAAGAAAGCTTAGTATGGAAAAGATTCAGTATGCTACCATTGATGCTTATCTCTGTTATCTCCTCGGTTCTGAGTTGTTGGATATGAAATTGAAGCACACTCACGTTCCAGCTTCGTCTTCCAGCTCCAGCAAGACCACTAATAATAACAAGAAGAAAAACAACACTAATACTAAGAAAAACAAGAAACGTAATTAGACGATCGATGGTCTTCCCCTCGTCCATATGTGTACGTGCCTTTTAATTCGCTAGCTATGTACGTAACCAGGATCGTTTGTATTGATTTTCTTGCTTATATTTGTTTCGCTTCATGAATTCGGTACACTACTGTAGTGCATTGTGGACTCAGTCGATGGCCTTTTAATTTCAATGTAATTCGTGTGTTTCCCTGCAAGTTGGAATTGGAATAACAAAATTTGTGTGAATTATGTTGCTGTGAGAGAGGTCATTCATATAATGCTATATATTTTGCTTCTGTGATATATTGACTAATAGAGACGATGATAACAGTACTGAGATAGTGAGATTTTAGTCTTGCACACTACCGATACAGAGGAAATAAAGAGCATCCATGAGCTACAGAGACAAGCACATATCAGTCTCTAACTTAACCCTGCAATTAGCAACATTGCTTGAGCCTTGAGCCATTGTTTTGGGAGACAAAAATAGGCAGGTTAACCTTTAATGAAAATCTATGACATAACAGATACATTAATACATCACTAATTCTCTCATTACTATTATTTTCGAAACCATCTCTTACTATTTACCCCGAACAAACTACTGAAGTTGGAACTTGGAATCTGGATGGGTCATCATGGATAGTTTAATTTTTATTGATCATTAAAATATGCACTGTATCATCTCACCCAAAAAAAATAAAAAACATGCACTATCATTAATCATTTGTTAGGTTTTTTCACCTGCAAAGCACGTATTCTTTATTGGTTTTTTTTTTTTTTTTTTTTTTTTTTTTTTTTTTTTNTTTTTTTTTTTTTTACTTTTTTCTCCTTCTCCGTCACATGCAACACATATTTTGCATTAGCATCCATTAGTAGGATAAATTTAATTAACCC
This sequence comes from Chamaecrista fasciculata, assembly GCA_003254925.1. NCBI lineage: Eukaryota > Viridiplantae > Streptophyta > Magnoliopsida > Fabales > Fabaceae > Chamaecrista > Chamaecrista fasciculata. Next base: position 10,953 of record QANZ01032832.1, read on the forward strand.
ATTAGTAGTGCATTGTGGAGTCAGTCCATGACATTTTCAATGTTCGCGTGTTTCCTGCAAGTTGGAATTGGAATAACAACATTTATGTTTACCCAATCAATGAATTAAGTTTCTGTGAGAGGTCATCATTCAAATAATGCTATATATTTTGCTTCTGTGATTGACTAATAGAGACGATGATAGCAGTACTGAGATAATGAGACTTAGTCTTGCACACTACACCGATACAGAGCAAATAAATTAAGGGCATCCATAAGCGACAGAGACAGGCACATCACTCTCCATCTTAGCGCTGCAATTAGCAACATTGCTTGAGCCCTTGTTTTGGGAGACAAAAATAGGAAGGTTCTTCAATGAAAATCTAATACATAACATATACATTAATACATAACTAATTATAAAATGATGCGGAACTCAAGGTTATAAGGAATTCAAAACTTCAAACACACAAACTAGACAAAATAAATAGATGGAATGAAATCCCCAACCTATTGAACCCCCAAATGACAAGTGCAAATGGAAACACAAATAATTGGTTGATTTAAAAATCAAGAATGAATTCGCCACAAGTGATCGATTACCTTAATAAGAAATAATTCTTGATGCAATAGAAGAAGATAGGCACCACATCTCCTATGAATTCTTCTTTCACCCAAGAAGAAAAGAAAAACACAATGCTCTTATATAAAATTACCAAAGCTAAATTACAAAAAGAGTTTATGGAGTATTTATATTACATAAAAATCCTAATTAGCAATTGGGCTCTACTAATAGTCTATCAACTAAAACTCAAAATAAAATATTAAATAAGCTATGACAATTTAAAATAGTCCACTAAATTATCATAGACCCAATTTCACACTTAAACAAATAAACTAAACATTTCCAAGCCTAAAATAATTCACTACATGCATATGAGGGCCATAGAAAACATTGGAGCCCAATTGATTATGTATAATCTCTTGTCCATCCTTAGAATCTTTATCATCCACATGCTCCAGTAATTTTCTCACATAAACTTGAAGCTATTCTTTTAACTTCTTTACTCTTGATCTTGTGATTAGTCCTAGAGGTAAACTCAACTCTTCATTTATGCCTCCAGATCTTGTGCCTCTCATACTCACATCGTTCTCTCATTAGTATCATTTTCGAAACCTTCTTACTATTTTTCCCCCAAACAAACTTTGAAGTTGGAACTTGGAATCTGGATGGCTCATCATGGACAGTTTAATTTTTATTGATAATTAAAATATGCACTATTATCAATCATTTGTTAGGTTTTTTTACGTGTAAAGCACGTATTCTTTATTGGTTTTAATCAAAATTTTAAATTAGATCTTAACAAAACCTAATATTTAAAATAATTTAAAGTAATTTAAAAGATTAATTAAGATATTCAGTTATAACTAAAAGATATTCAGATTACTTTTAAAATAATTCAAGATACGTCAAATTAGTTCAAAGATATTTAAAATAATTCAAATAATTAAAAATTTAAAAAGATTCAAGGGATTCAACCTCTAAACCCTAACTTTTGGCCCAAAAAAAACCCTCTAAACCCTAACTTTATTCTCATCTACAAAAAGACTTTCTTCCACACTTATCATCAATTCATCACTCATCCATCCATCAATCAATCAATCGCTTATTCTCCCACCGCAAAGGAGAATCGTACGTCTCTCACTCTCATACTATTAACTTCATTGATTTCTCGTTTACAAGGAGGCATGGTTCTTGAGATTAGAATAGAAGCCAAGTAAAAAATTTAATGTAAAAAATTTAAATTTTTAGGAGTTAAAAAACAATTTTGTCTTTTTTTTAACGGAAAAATGGACGAAAACTGTTAGAGGGACCAACTTTGTCAAGTTTTACATAACTGGGGGATTAATATGGAACGAAAAATAACTGGAAGACCAATTTAGAACATTGAGCATAACTGAGGGACCAAAATAGGACTTTGGCCAATAGACTTTCTTCCACACTTTGGTTCTTGAGATTAGAATAGAAGCCAACGAAGGCGAAGATGACGTGAAATTCGGTTACAAAGTGTACAACGTTCAGTATGGACAAGGTTCAGTTTGCTACCATTGATGCTTATCTCTGTTATCTCCTGGGTTCTGACTTGCTTGATAGGAAAGTGAAGAACACTGACAATCAAGCTTCTTCTTCCTTCACCAAGATTACCTTTAATAACAAGAAAAACAAGAAACATTCATGCTCTTAATTCCTTCGATATATCTTCTTTTTCATTCGCTATGTAACCATTTGTATTCATTTTCTTGCATATATTTGTTCTAGTGTTGTCATAATCGGACCGGACGTCCGACCGGTTAGACTACTGACCGAAAGAGTGGGTTCAACCCCAACAACCAGGATTGGAAATAACCAGAGAATCAGGTTCAACCCTAGACCGTTTAAAAAATCGGTGGTTCACCCATTTTTTTTTTTCGTGAGTTCTTTTTTCGGTGGTTTTTGGAGTTGATCTTTTGAAATTAATCCATGGGAATGATTTTTGATCATGAAACACACAAAACCCATCCGAAATCTGTCCAAACCAAGCTTTCAACGGACCCAAAAATCGTGGAGGAAGAAGAATAACAGCTTTCTTGCTTCCTACTTTGGTGCATTTTGTATTTTTGGTCCATCCACATTTTGCTAATTTTTCATTTTGGTCCTTTTGCATTAAAAAAAATTACAAAATCTGAATAGTTTGGAAATCTTCATGCACCAAAGGACCACTAATTAGCTATGCATCAAGTATTGGTTATTTTTGTAATTGCAAATTAATTTTAATTAGTTGCAATTTTGTTTTTTTTAATGATCAATTTAGATATTTTTGATATTTGCCTCTCAATATTTTATTTCCTTTTAGAAATTTAATTTCCTATGTTTTTTGGGGCATTAAAAAAAATTTTAATAGTTTTGGGACATGTTTATGACTGATGGAATCTTATTTAAGATGCATTTAGTCATTTACTTGTTTAAAAAAATGCAAAAAAAATATCTATTGTGTCATCCGGTCCGACCAATGGTTCGACCGATTCAATCGATCAAACCGTAAATCAAATATTTGTTCGAGTCTACGTCCGATTAGGTTCTGACAACATTGATTTGTTTCCTTTCTTGAATTCAGTACAGCAAAGTATCATTCCGTTTACAGTTTATAAATAAATATATGTTTCTTGTTTTCTTTGCCCTTTTGTCACACAAAATGTGTTCCCATCCCAAAGTAATTAATGAATATTCAAACGATCGAGCATGGACGAGAAAAAATTGTAGGATATGGTTCAAGTGACATGCTACGAAGTATATAAAAACATTTGAAAATAGGTTCTTTTTACAAGTTGTAGAATTTTTTAACACGTCCACTTAATTAAATTATTGTTAAGTTTTATATGCATTATTGGGCCATACACTATATGATGTGAGCATGAGAGGCATGAGATATGGAGGTAAATGAAAAATTGTGGGAAAATTACTGATTATGTGGAGAATAAAGATTTTAAGCATGCACAAGAGATTATACATAATTAATTGGGCCTCAATGTTTTCTATGAACCTCATATGCGTGTAATAAATTATTTTAGGCTTGAAAATGTTTATTTTATTTGTTGAAGTGTGAAATTGGACCTATGATAATTTAGTGGACTACTTTAATTTGTCATGGTTTATTTAATATTTTATTTTGGGCTTTAGTATAACTTTTTAGAAGGCCCATTTGTTTATTTTAAATTTTATCTTTTATTTGGGCTTTAGTAAATAGACTATTAGTAGAGCCTAGTTGCTAATTAGGGTTTTTTATCTCTAGAAGTATAAATACTCCATAAACTCATTTGTATTTCAGTTTCTGAGTATTTTATATGAGAGCATTGTGCTTTTTGTTTTTCTTCTTGGCTGAAAGAAGAAACCATAACAGAGGTGGTGTCTGTCTTCTTCTCAAGAATTTAGAATTTATTCTTATCAAGGTAATCATCTGTGGCCAGATCTTAGCTCGTAAGATCGTATCGAGATCTTAGATCGAGATCTTAGCTCGTAAGATCGTATAAGATGGAAATCTTAATAAGGCCTACTTTGTCAGATCGTGTGAAAGATCGTATTTGGTTAGGATCATATCAGGACGCAATTTTCTAGTTAAGATCCTACGATCCAATATTTTTTTTTTTTAGAATTTTGGCTCAAAATGCAACATGTTGTACTACTTTTTTTTTTATATAAATTGCAAATTTATGATTGTTGAGTTGATTTTGCTTATTGATTATGAAATAATAATAATAAGGCTTAAGTGCACTTTTGGTCCCAATACTATGACTAAGGTTTCAATTTGGTCCCATAACTATTTTTGTTGCAGATTTGGTCCCAAACCTTCGCAAAAAGTTTCACCGTTAGTCCCCTGGTCACTTCCGTCCAATTTTCGCCGTTAAGTGTGACGTGGCAGTCTGACTGGGATGCTGACGTGGCAAAATCAAATGAGATGGAGTAAGTTAGGATCAATATGTAACATTTCATAACTTCTCTGGACTGAACGCATAATTTTATCCTTTTCCCAAATGAATTGTCTTCTTCTTCTTCTTCTTCTTCGTTTTCTTCTTCTTCATTCTCTGGCTTCCACACTCCCTAACTCAAACTCCTTCAGCGATTTCGGATCCATTAGTTTCGACATCGAACAACCTCGCGTTCTGCCTCCCGCGGCGGCAACGACTTCTTCATCTTCCCTCCAAGTCTTGGTCTCCATGACGCGAACCATCTACGACGTCGCTCAGACCCGATCCATGCTTAACGTCCTCGGAGACCGCCCCGACCACAAGGACGTCGACAACGCCAAGGCGAAACTCGCGGATTTGACGGCGCATTTGTTAAGACAGCTAGAAGAGATCGTGAAACACATTTCCAGAATCATACAACAAAGATTGGGGTTTTGATTCACGATGCTCTCTGATTTCTAATCCACGATCCAGAAAGACGCATCGAAATCGACGTGAGAATGCGGTGGATCTGGACGATTTCGTTTTGATTTTGTTTTTGCTTCAATGACGATGAAGAGATGATGAGAGATTTGGATTCGAAGATTGGGGTTGATTCGAAGATGATGGCGGACGATGAGAAATTTTGCTTCAATGACTTTTTGATTTTTCATTTTCCAGATCTCTCAAATTGATGAAGATGATGAATAGATGATGAATGTCTGGTAAAATAGAAATTTGGCAAAGATGGTGAATGAATGGATAATGAATTGATGAAGATGAAGTTGAAGTTGAAGAAGATGAAGATAAAGATTAAAAAAAAA
>QANZ01032832.1:16521-37148 GCA_003254925.1 Chamaecrista fasciculata
AAAAATTTGGGAGTTTTGATTTGTTTGTAGTGTACTTGAATGAAAATTGTAGTTGAATATAGGGATTTTTTGATAAATCATAGATGCTCATTTGTCTTTTGAGGTTCTAAGGACTATTTTGATAAAGATCATAAACTTTTGGTATTAAAGTGTAATTAAATCAGGTCCATCTCATTTGATTTTGCCACGTCAGCATCCCAGTCAGACTGCCACGTCACAATTAACGGCGGAAATTGGACGGAAGTGACCAGGGGACTAACGGTGAAACTTTTTGCGAAGGTTTGGGACCAAATCTGCAACAAAAATAGTTATGGGACCAAATTGAAACCTTAGTCATAGTATTGGGACCAAAAGTGCACTTAAGCCTAATAATAATAATAATAATAATAATGGATCATGTTGTTGAAACTTGAATTATGTAACAAAATATTCCTCTCTTATTATGATTTTTTATGGCAAAAACATATTTTTTAGATATAAAAATTTGTTAGGATGATCCTAGGAAAAAATTTTTTGTTAGGGTCTTATGATCCTCAATCTGATTTTACGATTCAATCTATTTTTCAGTTCTTCCGATCTTTGTTAAGATCTCGATCTTAATAACCTTGCTTGTGACGAATTCATTCTTGGTTTTTAAAATCGACCGATTTTTTGCGTTTCCATTTGCACATGTCATTTGGGGGTTGGTTCAATAGGTTGGGGGTTTCATTCCATCTATTTGTTCTATCCATTTATTTTTTGCCTGAATTTGTTCTATCCATCTTGTGTGTTGGGTTTCGAGTTCCGTATAATCTTGGTTTCCACATCACTGTATCACACAAAAAATTATTACTATAACGATAATTTAAATATGCTTTCTGATTGAGAAAAGAAAACGGTGCATGCTGTGTTCATCAATTTACAGATTGGATCTTCAATAGGCCCAGTCCAATCCAATCAATTTCGTTTTGGGTCTCTTTATTGAGTCCCCAAACTCAACAACAGTTTAGGCTCTGAGATTCATTGAATGAATAAAAAGTATTGTTTGTACTTTAATTTGTAGTTCTGACTCTAATAAGGTAGATATAGTTCCCTTTATGGATTTATCTTCACAGAAGAATTTCTTCTTTAATTTTGGCGGAGATCTTGAGAAATTGCCAACCCCAACAGTGGGCCGGCAACCCTATTTGTATATATATATTGACAATACTCTGCCCACAGAAAATAAAAAATTGGATGTGGGAGATCCTAAATATATACTCTACTAGATACTTAATTATAGCCCTACTCTCTAATCTTATTATGATATGTCTGGACTGTGCAAAGAAAGGCACCTATATATGTTTCTTTCTTCCACTTGTTTCTCTTCTCTAGACCTTGGAGAGTGATTTAAGGATCTTTGCTAAATGCTGTTTTCCTTGGAATGAAAGATGAGCCAACATAATTGCAGATTTGTATATCCCAATGTCAATAAATTTGTACACATGATAGTATGATACTGTACGTCTCGAGCTTAAGAACCTGAACCCCGAGTATGTATAAAATGGCAGATCCAAGAGCAAGATTTGCACAAGTGATATCCAATAATGTCCAAGCTAAGGTATAGTTTGTTCACCCATCTATTATTATATCTGATCTGCTTTCCCTAACTGGCTTCATTAATTCCAATTTTGTGGGTATGAATTTCAGGTTGGAGAGCAAGGTGGCCATCATCACAGGCGCAGCAAGTGGAATAGGTGCAGAGGCAGTGAGAATCTTTGCGGAGAATGGAGCATTTGTGATTGCAGCAGATATTCAAGACGAACTCGGACTCCAACTCATAGCTTCAATAGGCTCAGACAAAGTGGTTTATCACCACTGTGATGTCAGAGACGAGAAACAAGTGGAAGAAACAATAAGTTTGGCGTGTGCCAAATATGGTAGCCTAGATATCTTGTTCAGTAACGCTGGAACCCTTGGCAAAGCGTGTGGCATACTAGAGCTTGATCTACACGAGTTGGACAACATCATGGCCTTAAATCTCCGAGGTGTGGCTGCAACCATCAAGCACGCGGCTCGAGCCATGGTGGGCAAGAAAGTGAGAGGGTCCATAATTTGTACTGCTAGTGTGGCTGCTTCAACTGCAGGGTGTGGTCCACATGCTTATACTGCTTCCAAACATGCCGTATTGGGGCTTGTACGTTCAGCAAGTAGTGAGCTTGGGGCTTATGGGATTAGAGTGAATTGCATATCACCCTTTGGAGTGGCCACGCCTCTTGTATGTACAGCATTTAATATGGACCCACATGTAGCTGAGACCAAAACCTGTGAAATTGCCAATTTGAAAGGTATCACATTGAAGGCCACGCATATTGCACAAGCTGCCCTGTTTCTTGCTTCTGATGAATCGGCTTATGTCAGTGGACACAACTTGGTGGTGGATGGTGGCTTCACCGCAGTTAATCCTTGTTTTCCTAATCCTACATCCTAATTTTCTACTTACTCTCTTGCTTTCTCATGACCAGTAACTAATTAAATAAGCACTCATGTTATTTTCCGGGTTTTTACTTCTCAAATCCATTGACTCTCCATGTGTCTTTCCTTCGCCCACTATTTTTGTATGATCATGCATTCCTGCCCTTTAGATTTTATATTATCCTTTTCTTTTTCTTCTTTTCTAACTTGTCTATTTATTCCTCAAACATCTTTGTCATAATTTTCATTAAAACTAGTCCTTATTATAATTATTGCTAGTAGACTTTTGGTTGCTTTCAACTACTCAAGTACAGGGTTACCCTATCTTGTAAGCAGGATACTATTGTTATTTTCTTCTGAAATATTATCATTCTGTAGGTAATTAATTATAGTGCCAAAAATATAACCCTAGAAGGCTAGAATAATGCTCTTATTAAGGGTAGAATGGGAATGTGAATGCAATCAATAATTGAGGGTCAATAGTGCTCTTATTGATGGCAAGTATTGACGTTAAGTACTAGGTACTAAAGGACCATTTTGCATTATACATGTGATGGTTGAAGGGTGTGGGCCTCCCACTTCCCAGACCTGACGAAAAATGATGATACATTAATATGTCATATGTGACGCAAGTGATTTTAATTAATTCAACATTTTCTGCCGATTATTGTGTGGACAGAATTAATGATTTAAGGTTCTGCATTATTAATGATAAGCAACCTTGGGTGTTCGACTCTATAAATTTGGAAGACACCCAAGAAAAAATACGAAGAAGCGGCGGATATCCAAGCACCAAGCTAAGTAATCAAGCAGCCAGTATCAACTACTAATGTCGACATCAAAACAAAGGCATGAGTTTTCAATATCTAATAAATTATGTACATATATATAGCTAGCTTGAATACTGAATCGTAATTGTTATGTATATTGATTCAGGTTGGAGGGTAAGGTAGCTATTGTGACAGGAGGAGCCAGTGGAATCGGAGCAGAAGCAGTGAAATTATTCTTCGAAAATGGAGCATCGGTGGTTATAGCAGACGTTCAAGACGAAGAGGGTCACCAATTGGCAGCTTCAATAGTTAAAGATTCACACTCACATGGTGTTAGTTACCATCACTGCGATGTAAGAGACGAGAAACAAATCGAAACGACAGTGCGTTTCGCTATACACAAATACGGACGCCTAGACATCATGTTCAGTAATGCGGGAATCGCAGGCCCCTTGGCTCCCATACTGGACCTGGACCTAGACGCATTTGACCAAACCATGGCTGTAAATGTTCGCGGCATGGCTGCTACCATCAAGCACGCGGCTCGAGCCATGGTCGCTAGAAATATTCGCGGCTCCATAATTTGCACCGCCAGTGTGGCTGGTTCTGTGGCTGGATGTGCGGGCCACGCCTATACGACATCGAAGCATGGTGTCGTTGGGCTAGTGCGTTCGGCGTGTAGCGAGCTTGGGGCTTATGGGATCAGAGTGAACAGTGTGTCGCCTTATGGAATGGCGACACCTCTTACGTGTAATGCGTTGAATATGGGAGCTGAAGAAATTGAAGCATTTACATGTCGTTTTGCCAATATGAAGGGTATTGCATTGAAGCCTACACGTATTGCTGAAGCTGCTCTGTTTCTTGCTTCTGATGACTCTGCTTATATCAGTGGACATGATTTGGTTGTGGATGGAGGTTTCACCGTCGTTAATCGCTGCCTTCCTAACGGCGCTTAGTAAAACCAACTATGGTAATTGATTGATTTGGGTTTAAAATTAATTTTATTTCTTATGTTTTTGAAACAATTATATTTGAAAAATGATTATCTGATGGCTAAACATGTTCAATAAAGTCAAGAGATGGATGTGCCCTATAAAGTATGAATGTCCTCGATTTGGGAATTTTAACTTGGTGACTTGGTGTTCTTATCTTATGAATCAATCTGTTTGCTGAAATCTTTTGGGATAAGTTTCATTTTGGTTCTAAAATTATTTTTTATTTCATTTTGGTCTTCAAACTTTTATATTTATTCTATTTTTTGTCCAAAAAATGTTATTTTATATGATTTACGCCGTTATTTCTAACCTAAATAATTAAGATGTATTATTTCTCTCTCAAATATAAATTTGTGGTTGAACTAAGAAGGCCAAAGTCATATTTTAGTCCTTCAGTCATACTCAATGTTCCAAATTGATCCCTCTATTATTTTTCGTTCCATATTGGTCTCTCAGTTTTACAAAACTTAGCACAGTTGGTCTCTCAAACATTTTCCATCCATTTTTTCGTTAAAAAAAAAACAAAATTGATTTTTAACTCCTAACAAGTTGAATTTTTGCATTAAGAACCTTTTTCTCTATAATAGAACCAAAATATAAGAAAGAAGAAATAACTGGGGGGTTTTAGTTTATTTCAACTACATCACTCTCTCTGCCTCTGGTCTCTCTCTCTCTCTCTCTCTCTCTCTCTCTCTTTGCGAAATTGAATTGTTGGGTGAAGATTAGGTACATAGTGGTGAATCGGAGGTTCGAAACCATTCCCTCGGGCAAAAAATAGCGAAGGGGAGACAGAATAATTGAACTGAAAATGCAAATCCAAATCTGAGAAGAGATGAATCAGTCGGTGAGATGTCCCGAGATTTTCGAGAACCCAAAAATCCAGTTGCAACTTACAATAGCAGCCATCGTAAGTCTTGAGGTTTAATGAACGAGGACTAAGCCGTTTAATAAAACAGAGCATTTATTTTAGGTGGTAATTTCGGAATCTAATGAGAGAGAGACAGAGAGAAATATAATCACATTTTGGAGATCAAAACATAAAAAATGTGAAAGTTTGAAGACAAAAATGAAATAAAAAATAGCTTTTATGACCAAAATGAAACTTATTCCATAATTTGAAAACCAAAAATGAGATTTTTATCTTTGAGTGCAAATCAACGACTAAGATGTAAGAGAAACCAACGGTTATGATGCAATAGAAATCGACGGCTAAAATACATTGAAAATCGATGGCTAAGTTTGCGCCACATTAGCATATTCTATTAAAATTAACGGAACAAAAACAGATATACCATAGTTGTTAAACGTCACATATCTCATGTACCTAAAGTGAGACTTTTTAAATCACACAACAATAATGTGAGATCGGGTCAAACCACAAGTACATTTTTTTAATTTACCCTTAATTTTATTTGGCTTATGTTTAACTTGTTCTGTTGTCACATGAATAACATCAGCCTTCTTAATGTTGGAAAATATGAAATATCATATAAGGTTAAAGTTAATGGTGCTTAGTACGAATCGGTGTCTTTTGTCTATCTATTTTAATGATATTAACAAAGATTAATTATGTTTTAAGATCTACAATTCAATACTTTTAATTAAAGGGTTAAACTATAATTCAAAGTTTGTTTTAAAGACATGGGATGCAATGGGTCATGAGCCAGCGGCAGCGGCGGAAGCAGAGACGACGGCGGAAGGAGCGGCCACGAGGTGGAGCAGGGGAGGTGAGAATGGACTTTAAACTCACCTCTTCCTTCAAAACCGAGACCCAGAGGACTGCAGCGGCGGCGGTGGAAGTAGCAGCGGCGACGACAGAAGGAGCGGCGACGGCGAAAAAGCAGCGGCCGAGGTGAGAGTGGAGTCTAGGCACTAGGGTTCAATTTGGTCCCCAATTTCTGAACTCTGAAGGAAGGAAGCGAAAATGCGAAATGAGGGACTCTGAGTTTTAGTGTTTTTTATTTTTTTATTTTCGAAGGCAGTTGAAAAAAAAAATTGCTGAACCGCCGGTCCACCGGGTAGACCAAATAGAGTCACAGCTTCTCAACTCACTTTCAAATTTTTAGATTCATAATTCATCTCCCCTCTTATCTAAAATTTTCTCCTCTTCATCAAAAGCATTGAAGTTTTCAAAAACAACAAGTAAAGTTAAAATGTTACTTGAACCTGCTCATTAAATGGTACTTATGCATTGAATGGGTATGGGAATTTTATGAGCAGGNAACTACATTGTATTCTTTGTTAAATGCAATGCAAATCATTCTTTTCCTAGTTTCAATTTCTCATTCTCGGTTTCTCTTAGTTTAGCAGTTCTCAAGGTTTTCAAACACTAACAGCCAAAGCCAAATTGATCCCAAACTCTAGTTCCACCATGCATGAAAACATGCCCAAAGCAAATACGTAACAAGTTTTCCAACCATTTTTATTTACTTGTATTATTCGACCCACTTGCGTGCATAATCACAGTGTAGAGCAAAAGACTGGTCGACACTTTTCCTTAGCCCTTGGATTTTCTCATTGGGGTTATCAATGGCTAATTGACTATAAAAAACATGATATATATATATATATATTTTTGTCAAATGGATCTTAGCCTATTATTTTTAGTTGTTCTCAATGATGAAAATTTTAATTTCTTACGCATTAGTCTATTGAAAAATCAATGTTATGTACAAAAAGCTAAGAGAGAAATAAAATGGCACTTTAATTAAAACCTAAAGTAATTAAGTAGATATGGTCAGGTTGTACAAGTCAAAAGGCCGCCAGTGTTGTTTGTTTGTCCTTGGCTTAGTTTCTCCTTTGGAAAGCGACATAAAATTAAAATTTCAACCTACCCTGCATGCATCCCACAAATTATTTAATTTGAAACCTTTAATTTTCTATTTGTGATATCAAGGTTAATGAAACAATCACAGCCAACGCCAAATTCATCCCATACTCTAGTGCATATATCCGTGGAAATTGATCGATAAAAGCAAATACGTAACGTAATTATCTACCTTCATTCTTCTTCAAGTCGGCAATTATCCTTAGGCAATGATGACTATAAAACTTACAATGCTTGTTAACTTCTGACCAAGCCATTAGAAATTGTAGGTTTAGAGGGGCTAATTAAAGAAAGCATGGAATTTACAGGAAAAAGAAATAGTAGCACCACAAGCACACCAAATTCAAAACCCCACGTTGTGCTAACCCCACTTCCATTTCAAGGTCATTTGAACGCCTTCCTCAAACTAGCCAAACTCCTTCATTCGAAAGGCTTCTTTGTAACTTATGTCAACACAGATTTTAACCACAAACGCTTACTCAATTCAAGGGGTCCTCAAGCTCTTGATGGCCTCCCTGATTTTCAATTTGAGAGTATTCCTGATGGCCTTCTGTTATATGCAAATAACACACAGAAGCAGCTGGAAGGATATTTAATGTATATTTCTAGAATCATCAAGACAATAACAAATAAGAGCTATGGAAGCCCAAAGATCCACAATACATACCCAGAAATTAAGAAGGGGAAATAAGAAGAGAGAGAGATAGAATCAGAGAGGAAGAGACTACAGAGAGAGAAAGAATGCAGAGAGAGAGCATAACACATTCGACACCCCTCCACTCACACCATCTCCTACTTTTATATTCTTCTTTGATAATTGGATCACCCTCCACGTGTCCCACCCCTTGATTTCATCTATACCCTCCATGTGTCCCATCCTTGCTTCACCATTGCTCATGACATTGCCGCCCTCTTTAACCGGGACCTTGTCCTCAAGGTCCAACGAAGGAGAACAGTGTGCCGAAGCATTAAAAGGTCCCACGTTGCAGGTGAAGAGTCATACCTTGTAACCAAAAAGTGAAACTGCCATTGAGTTTGCAACATTTTATTAAGAGTATCAACAAGGCCCATTTCTGCCATTAATTGTGCTAACAAAATAAATGTTGACTCTGAGTTACCAACATGCTGCGTCAAGTGCAAGATGGAAGAATTATAGTGTAGGCTTGCAGATTTTGGGATTTGAAAGCAATACACTATACACTCCATAATGGGTATGATAATAAGGACAAATAAACCAAGTTTCTCTATTATCCAAGAGTGCACAAAGTGTTGTTGGTATGATGGTAGTCCCACAAAAACAGAGTCGGCGACCTCAAATTGCCGATGAGTGTGATGACACTTTGCAACCCAGTCCATACGAGCTAGGGAACATTGAAGAGGCAACTCGAGATGATCTAACAAGGCATCACCAACTATAAAATGGCGGAAGGCCAAATCAGTGTATGAAAAATTCAGTAGAGCAGAGGAGGAATTTACCCACGAGAATGCCGCTTTTGATGGGGAAGGTTCGCCGATAGGAATTTGAACTATCGGAGAAACAAAATTAAGCGTGCCCACTAGAAGCTCGACGGCTTGGTGCTCGTGTAGCGTCAACGGCCAATATTGTAACGGTGGTTGGTCACCAAACATCGGATCCAAACCAATGTGAATGCCCACGTGAAGAGGTTGAGTAACGAAGCAATGGAACTGAATTGGTTGGTGTGGCGAGAATACCATGGTATGGAATGAAGAATCAACCAATTTAGGTGGGATGCAGGGGAACTCTGCGACAAGAATGGCAACAAAAGGACTTGAAATCAAGCCATGAAGGTTAAATAAATTGAAGCCCAAGTATGTATGAGGCTCTTCAATTGGGTTCCCTGACATGGTAAATAAATGGGCTATAGTTTGTTGGGCCCTAAGACTTGGGTTCTCTTGAAGAAAGACAAAAAGGTCCCTAACAAAAAACTCAATCATGTTGATTCGGTAATCTGAATTAAGAAAGGGCAAGTCATGGGCCACAACCCTAATTCTTTCACCGCAGATATCCAACCTGACCTTGCAATCCCTAGCAGCTCCATCGGAAGAACAATCGGCACCAACAAAGACATGGAACAGCGGCGCCTGCGTTACTGGAAGTGTTCGACATTTCCCAAACCATGGTTGAATGAATATGTCACGACGGTCGTTGTCAAGTGGAAATTGTACCTCCATTCCCAGGGTCGAACCTGTGAAGTGAACGGTACCCATGGCCGAACTCGAAGGTGGTGGCACGATGATGATTGGCTTAGCGAGACACAATGGGACTAAGCAAAAATCTGAAACAGTGTAATGATGATCGAACATAAGAGCTAAACCAGTGTGATTACCCACCTGAATAAGTCGAACCGTGAAGTTAGGATCGGCTATCTGATGCATCAAGACTGCCCTGTTGATGAAATAGAACAAGGACTCAACAACGGTAGGTGAGCACCTCGACTTGTACTCATACATGAGAGCCGCTGGAAAATTTTGGGTTTGCGATTCCGTCTTTGCTATCAGTAGATTCTTGTCATTCTCTGGTTTGACATTGTTGACGGCTAAACTGAGATTTCGTGAAATCACAAATTCATCGTCATCAACATCTCGAATTTTGACGGACTCCTTGAGATGACGAAGGGCATTCGCGATGTCCTTGAATGTGAAAGCATCAGCCGTAGATTTCGAGGAACTAGTGTGGGTAGTAGAAGATGGCTCTGCAATTTGTAATGGAGTTGCTGCGTTTGCCGGAGATTTTGGGATCATTGGCATCATCCTTTTCTCCATGCTTGTTGAGAACAAACCCATCACCTTCGAAACAGTTCCCAACGAATTTTCTATGCGATCCATTCTTTTCACATACTCAGCATCCCGTCGTTCCATCAAATCCACGAGTTTCGCCACCCGAGTTGCTAGTTCACGGACGCTGTCATCTACCACCATGCTTGAGTTATCTTCGTCTCTCAATGAAAGCACCATTGTTATATGCAAATAACACACAGAAGCAGCTGGAAGGATATTTAATGTATATTTCTAGAATCATCAAGACAATAACAAATAAGAGCTATGGAAGCCCAAAGATCCACAATACATACCCAGAAATTAAGAAGGGGAAATAAGAAGAGAGAGAGATAGAATCAGAGAGGAAGAGACTACAGAGAGAGAAAGAATGCAGAGAGAGAGCATAACACATTCGACACCCCTCCACTCACACCATCTCCTACTTTTATATTCTTCTTTGATAATTGGATCACCCTCCACGTGTCCCACCCCTTGATTTCATCTATACCCTCCATGTGTCCCATCCTTGCTTCACCATTGCTCATGACACCTTCCTCCTTCTGATGATGCTAATGCTGCACAAGACGTTGTCACTCTCTGTGATGCTACCTCAAAGAACTGCCTCCTTCCATTTCAGAAGCTTCTGGGGAGGCTTAATCACTCTGCCTCTGAATCCAATGGCCTTGTGCCACCTGTCACTTGCTTGGTTTCTGATGCTCTCATGACTTTCACCATTGATGCTGCTCAACAACTTGGCCTCCCTATTGCTCTCTATTGGCCTGCAAGTGCTGTTTCATTTTTGGGTGTTTGGTACTATCCCACACTTCTTGATAGGGGTATCATTCCCTTCCAAGGTACCATATATCTACTCTATTTTGGTTTTTTTCTTTTCTTTTCTTGGGTGAATATTAATTAACGGGTGGAACTTTCCATTCATGTATACTAATCATTGGTGCAGATGAGAGTTATTTGACAGATGGGAATTTGGACACTGAAATAGATTGGCTTCCTGGTTTGGCAAAAATGAGACTGAAGGACCTTCCTTCCTTTCTAAGGATAACAGACCCAAATGATATCATGTTCAATTTCCTCATAAGTGAGGTTCAAAGAGCTCATAAAGCTCAAGCCGTGATTTTCCATTCATTCAATGAACTTGATAGCGTTGTGCTCAATACCCTCTCTTCCATCCTCCCTAATCCCATTTACACCATTGGCCTTGTCCCAATGCTTATCAACAAAATCCCTCAGTCCCACCTATTAGACTCCATTGCTTCCAATCTCTGGAAAGAAGAAACTGAATGCCTCCAATGGCTCCAAACCAAGCAACCCAAATCTGTGGTTTATGTCAATTTTGGAAGCCTCGCAGTTTTGTCTCCTGAACAACTGTATGAGTTTGCTTGGGGATTAGCCAACAGCAAGAAACCCTTCTTGTGGATCATAAGGCCTGACCTTGTGAATGGCGGCTCTGTGATTCTTTCACCAGAGTTTGTGAGTGAGACCAAAGATAGAGGATTTATAGCAAGTTGGTGTGCACAAGAGGAAGTGTTGAACCACCCTTCAATAGGAGGGTTCTTGACACATTGTGGATGGAACTCCATGACAGAGAGTATGAGTGCAGGGGTTCCAATGGCTTGTTGGCCTTTCTTTGCAGATCAACAGACTAATTGTAGGTATGCAAGCAATGAGTGGGGGATTGGGGTTGAGATAGATAATGATGTGAAGAGGGAAGAAGTGGAGAAGCTTGTGAATGAGTTGATGGAAGGAGAGAAGGGGAAGCAGATGAGAAACAAGGTTTTAGAGTGGAGGAAATTAGCAGAGGAAGCCACAAGCCCTGGTGGTTCTTCTTACGTGAACTTGGACAAATTGATCAAGGAAGTGCTGTCAAAACCATAGACTTATTAATTAGATAAACCTGGATTGCATGAATTATGCTTATGCTTTTATGATTACATATACATTGTCTCCCTTGAGAGTGTAGCATGCTATCTTTAATTTTTTTTTTTTACTTTACCATAACAACTATTCTATGTAACATTTTGGTTTTATGTCTAATAAATTAATTTGGTTTCCCGTGCAAATTAGTGAGAAACCTAGGTGATGAAAAGTATATAGATATATCGAAAAAGCTTATCAACAATTCCAATGACTTGCATTTCTTTCTTGTGTTTTATTGGAAATTTTCATTTCTTCGGTCATTGTTTTGCCTATACAAAGAATACCTTCATTCTTGCCTTCTAAATGAAATTCATTTGCAATTTTTTTTAAAAAAAAATTTGTTCGAACATTTCTGGAACATTGAAAATTGGATATACTAAATTAATTGTTTAAATGGTTGAATTTACTTGATGATAAAGCTGGTTCCTATGTTTATCCAGTGAGTAGTTACTCTCTTTCGTTTCTCTCCATTGAGTTGGGACTTGTGAATTTCTTGTTTTGACCTTTCTCTGTGCATATGATCGAACATGCAATGTTATAGGATGTTGAGAAGATATTATAAAATTATTTGGGTGATGTTTTAACTTTTAAGTTAGTTTGACTATTTCAATTCAAAGATGACAAATTAATGTGTCTGAATAGCTTACCCCCTTTGTTTTGGAAAATTGGGCAATAGGCCATAATTTATTTTTGTTTGCAAATTCTTTGGCTGTTTTTTTTTTGTCCTTCTAACATGTGCTATAAGGGTACATGTTAAAGTTTCTTTTAATTGGTTAAATGAGTTTTTAAACATTAAAAATTATCTTTTTAAATAAATTTTCGTAGATTTCAAAATATGAGATGCTCTACTAACTAATCAGAAGAAACCTTAAAATGTGCCTAAGGACACATGTTAGATAATTTTTTTTTTTGCCTGACTTGCATCACCATGGCAAATTCTCATAATCAACTAATCATTGAGTTTATCATGGGTTCGATTCGCCGACATTTATTATAGGGTAAATTGCAATTTGGTACTCTGTGGTTAGGGGAGGTTCCCCTTTGGTACCCTGAAAGAAAAATTTTTGCATTGTGGTACCCCGTGGTTTGCTCCGTTAGCGATTTGGTACCCTGAGGTTTTTTTCTGTTAGGATTTAACGGCAAATGTTAGTTAAAATGTCAAAAATCTCCCAAAAAGTCTTCTTTTATGCGTTTAAGTCCTTTCCCTTTACTAAAAGGGATCAAAACATAAAGAATTAATTATAAAAGGGTCTTTAGAATTCTAATATTATAGATTTTTCTCCTTTTCATAAGATTTCTTTTGAATAGGTCCTGATTTAATTACACTTTAATCCCAAAAGTTTATGATCTTTATCAAAATAGTCCTTAGAACCACAAAAGACAAATGAGCATCTATGATTTATCAAAAAATCCCTATATTCAACTACAATTTTCATTCAAGTACACTACAAACAAATCAAAACCCCCAAATTTTTCCAAAATCAAGCCCCACAAATCAAAAACCCTCTCAAAAAGTTCTACATTTAAGCCCCAAATTATTATTTTTTTAATTAAGGTCCTTTCTTTCTGTAATTGGACCAAAATGTAAGAAAAAATAACTAAATAAAGACTTGAAACAATTTTGGCCCTAAAAAAAACCCCAAATCGACTCTTTTCCTTCTTCTTCAATCACAACCCTTCTTCTTCTTCTTTACCCACTGCCGCCGGCCACATCCGTCAAGGCCATCCATCTTCAACTTCTCAGTCTCGCCTCTAAACCTACCGTCGTAAGCAGCCACCATGCTCAGGGCGTTGCTGGTGAGGCCGATGAGGTTGTTGGCGAGGAAGGCCATGGCGTCGCCGACCATGCGAGTGTCGTTGGCGTACTTGAGCGCCGACCAGCAGTCGTAGAGAGAGTAGTGACGGACTTTCATGGCCGCCGAGAAGCTCGACGGCGTGAACAAAACGAGCGTGGAGAGTGGTGGTCCATCGCATTCTGGGGGCTCTCATGCTTCGCTTATTTGGAAGCTTGGGGAAGAATCTCGATCTCATCAGATTTGCTGTTGCTGCCACGCTGGACGAGGAGGAATCCCTCGCGCCGGAATCCCTCGCGCCACCCGCATCATCACCGTCCGTCTTCGGCGTTCCGAGCACGCAACCCATCCGTCAGGTTCGGGAGGAAGCAGAGAACCGAACACACATGGGAATCGGAAAATGAGGGATCTTCTTGCAGAGAGCCCAAAACCCTTCGATGCCAACAGCGGCGGAATATTCCGATGAGGATGCGTCGGAGAAATCGCCGGCGAACGACGACGGATTTCCGATGAAGGAAAGATTGATTCTAGTTTCTACAGAGAAGAAGAAGAAAGTGATGATGTTAATTGGGGATTTCCTCAAGTTAGGATTGTTTTTGTTTAAATTCAATTATACTCTTAATTTATTTTTTGTTCTTACGTTTTGATCCTATTATATAAGAAAAATGACCTTAATGTAAAAAAATTAAAACTTTTGAGGGACCAATTATGCCAAATTTTGGAAAATTGAGGAAGAAATTGAATTCCTTAGTTTTGAATTTTGATTCCTTAGGGTATGAAGAAATTGGTTGTTGATGATGTTGATTTTGTTGTTGAGAGGGTTTTTGATTTGTGGGGCTTGATTTTGGAAAAATTTGGGGGTTTTGATTTGTTTGTAGTGTACTTGAATGAAAATTGTAGTTGAATATAGGGATTTTTTGATAAATCATAGATGCTCATTTGTCTTTTGAGGTTCTAAGGACTATTTTGATAAAGATCATAAACTTTTGGGATTAAAGTGTAATTAAATAAGGACCTATTCAAAAGAAATCTTATGAAAAGGAGAAAAATCTATAATATTAGAATTCTAAAGACCCTTTTATAATTAATTCTTTATGTTTTGATCCCTTTTAGTAAAGGGAAAGGACTTAAACGCATAAAAGAAGACTTTTTGGGAGATTTTTGACATTTTAACTAACATTTGCCGTTAAATCCTAACAGAAAAAAACCTCAGGGTACCAAATCGCTAACGGAGCAAACCACGGGGTATCACAATGCAAAAATTTTTCTTTCAGGGTACCAAAGGGGAACCGCCCCTAACCACAGGGTACCAAATTGCAATTTACCCTTTATTATATGGGAAATGGATTGCAAGAGTCTTTACTTTAATTTTATGTGAAGAGGACGCTGAAGATGGAGACGTTGTCCGTGACATTGGTCATGGACGTTGAAGATGGACTAAATATTTAACTTAAGTTTGTAACTCAATTCTTATAATTTAATCCTTATACTCTATTAAAATATTTATAATGGTCCTTGCCATCCATTGTTGTTGAACTACTGTTAACCACTAGCTAGCATACATGGCATTAAAAAATTGACACATCTATTTTTTGTTAAAAAAAAATTCATAAATCATGAGGCAGAGTTCTCATGAATCATGATATCTCAAACAAATACCGCTCTATCTCAATAAATCAGGAGTTGCCCCTTAGCGTCCACTACTTTCATATCTCCACCTATAGTGTGAGAGTTGATCTTGTTTAAGTTCCACAGAACATTTCATCTCTCCCAAATCCCTCTAATGCAAGAAAGTTTCAAAACTAAGCATATAAAAACCAACAATATAATAACAGATCCACGGATTTTACAGAGTAAAGAACCAAAAATAAACCAACGAAAATGGGAAAGGCTCGGAGTCATCTCAAGAACACCCTTTTTGGCGTTTACATATGTGGCTATATATATATATATATATATATGTACGCAAAACCTTCTCTGGCATTTAGATATTGCAATATGTTATGAATCAGTGGCGGAGGTAGGATTTTTGGTTGGGGGTGGGGGAATATATTTTTTTTTAAAGGTTATTTTAGTCCTAAATGCATGCTTTAGTGTTTATTTTGGTCTTTTATGTTTTAAAATGTTCAAATTGGTCCTAAATATCGATAAAATGTTTCATTTTGGTCCTAAACTATTGAATATTATCATATTTATCTTGTTTCAAGTTTGAATGTGATGAGTTCAGAGCTATCTATTGTTCTAAAAAATTATTTTCTTTATCGAGTTGGGGCCGTCAACAAACGATCATAAAAGTAGACCGCTTATTTCATATATACTTCATAGTCATACAAGTAAAATTGATTATATCTCTCTCGTTTCAAGTTTGAATGCGACAAATTCAGAGCTATGAGTTACTCGTAGCAAGTACTTTGAACTTGAAATGAGATACGAGAGAAATATGACCAAGTTCAATAGTTTGGAACCAAAATGAAACATTCTGCCGACGTTTAGGACCAATTTGAATATTTTGAAACATAAAAGATCAAAATGAACATTAGGACATACATTTAGGACTAAAATGACTATTTGACCTATTTTTTCTCTATATATTAACAATATTATAAGATAAAATGTATAAATTGGAGAGAATGAGAGAAAAGCATTTAAATTAATAGGGTAAATTACACTTTGGTACCCTGTGGTTTGACCCTATTTCACTTCCCTGTGGTTTGAAACTTGACACTTTGGTACCCTGAGGTTTGAAACTTTAACATATTGGTACCCTCAAAACTTTTCCGTCCAATTTTAACGGAAACTTGGTCACCTGATCGTGTTCTGGTCAAAATCCTTCTCCTCTCCAAAATCAAAATGTGCCCCTCTCCAACCCAAACAAAATCTGTCCTCTATTCACCAATTTGTTGAAATCCGATGAAATGTCACTGGAAAAATTATTAAACCCCATGTTGAGGCGAACCAAATTAGGAAAATCGAAGAGAAACGCTGGGCTTTCTCAAGAGAACAAGTTTTGCTGCAAGTAAAGATTGCGAAGGTTGACGCAGGAAGCGAGATCTGAAGGGAGAGTACCAGTCAAGGCGTTGAATCTCAAGCTGAGAGTCCGAAGGTTGGTGAGGTTGCCGAAAACGCCGGTAGGCAATGGGCCGGGAAGCGCAACGCCGGGAAGGTGAAGCTCAACGATGCCGTCACGCTCGCATTGGACGCCGGCCCAATTGCAAGCATTTGGGTCCGTCAGGTTCGAAAATAGGGTTCGGCCTCCGACCGCCTTCCGGAGAGCCACGAGCGCGGCTCGCTCGAAGCCAGATCTGGTTTCGCTACAGGGCGTAGAAGGAGTGAGAAATAGAAGAATGAGAGAAATAACAACAATTGAGATCCTTTGAGATGAGGAAGAGGCAGCATTGTACGTGTTGCTGAAACTGAAAGATGAGAAGAAGAAGAAGAAGAAAGAAAGAGTTTTGTTGAATGTGTGTGTATATGAATCAATGGAGGTTACTTTTGGGTTGGAGAGGAGAAGGATTTTGATGAACATGAAGACATAGAGAATGCCGATTTGAGGGTGAGATAAATTTGATTTAAGCGGACGTGAGATGCCAAATTTCTGTTAAAATTGGACGGAAAATGTTTTGAGGGTACCAATGTGTTAAAGGTCCAAACCCCAAGGTACCAAAGTGTCAGGTTTCAAACCACAGGGTACCAAAGTGAAATAGGGTCAAACCACAGGGTACCAAAGTGTAATTTACCCAAATTAATATATAGGGGCTTACGTAAATTTTTTTCAAAATTTGAGGGGGCCACTTCTTTCATTCAATTGTAAAACTACTAATATATATAGGGGCTTATATATAATTAGTCTAAAATTTGGGGCCACTGAGTGAAGCATATAGTTTTTACTTTTTATATATAAATATATAGATATGTTAATTGAAACTAAATATAAAATATATTCATTAGACAATGAAGATGCTGCGGTATGGTAAAAAAACAAATGATGCAATGTTGTAAAAAATTAAAGGACCCAGGTTTCGAAATTCGAACCCTCTCAATCACTATACATGAATATTGCCATGAACCATTATAACAGGGGTCACATATAGTACTAGTTATACATATATATGCATTATGAACCATTATAACAGGGGCCACATATAGTACTACTTCATATACATATATGCATTATAGAAAATTTTGCTCCCTCCGCCCCTTATGAACTTATGTATGAATGGTTTGGTGAATTTCTTCTCTGTTTTCTTCCATAGCAACAAAGAGAGAATCTACTAGATATCCTNGATGGACTAAATATTTAACTTAAGTTTGTAACTCAATTCTTATAATTTAATCCTTATACTCTATTAAAATATTTAAAATGGTCCTTGCCATCCATTGTTGTTGAACTACTCTTAACCACTAGCTAGCATACATGGCATTAAAAAATTGAGACATCTATTTTTTGTTAAAAAAAATTCATAAATCATGAGGCAGAGTACTCATGATATCTCAAACAAATACCGCTCTATCTCAATAAATCAGGAGTTGCCCCTTAGCGTCCACTACTTTCATATCTCCACCTACAGTGTGAGAGTTGATCTTGTTTAAGATCCACAGAAATTTCATCTCTCCCAAATCCCACTAATGCAAGAAAATTTCAAAACTAAGCATATAAAAATCAACAATATAATAACAGAACCACGGATTTTACAGAGTAAAGAACCAAAAATAAACCAACGAAAATAGGAAAGGCTCGGAGTAATCTCAAGAACACCCTTTTTGGCGATTACATATGTGGCTATGTATATATATGTGTACGCATAACCTTCTGGATTTAGATATTGCAATATGTTATGAACTTAAAAAATCTTGTACTTATAGTCTTTCACAAAGCAATCTTTTTTTTTTTTGGCAAGATAAAGCAATCTTTGAATGATCAACAAATTTAGCCATTCAAAAAAAATGAAAGAAAAAGACAGTTTTAGCCAAATTTAAACCAAAATACCGTATAGCGCCTACTTTATAGTATATTCAGTGATGTATGTTAAATATGAGTTATGACGACAACCATTAACCGTGCATGATAGGTAGATATTATATGCATGTCAGACTTTTTAAGGGCCCAGGTTAAATGCTTTCTAGAATTATTTTATATACCAAAAACAAAAAATGGTCCAAGTAAATTCTCTTGTATATATATACATGCACCATTTGAGAAGGAGGTAGAGAAAATTAGCTGAAGATAAAGCATGGATGGTAGTGGTATTCCAGCAACAAATTCAAAACCTCACGTTGTGATAACCCCACTTCCATTCCAAGGTCATCTGAATGCCATCCTCAAGCTAGCAAAGCTCCTTCACGCTAAAGGCTTCTTTGTAACTTTTGTCAACACAGATTTCAACCACAAACGCTTACTCAACTCAAGGGGTCCTCATGCTCTTGATGGCCTCCCTGATTTTAGATTCGAGAGCATTCCTGATGGCCTTCCTCCTCCTCCTTCTGACGACGATAATGCTACACAAGACGTGGCCTCTCTCTGTGATGCTACCACAAAGAACTGCCTAATTCCGTTTCAGAAGCTTCTGGTCAGGCTTAATCAATCTGCCTCTGAATCCAATGGCCTTGTGCCACCTATCACTTGCTTGGTTTCTGATGCTCTCATGAGTTTTACTATTGATGTTGCTCAACAACTTGGCCTCCCTATTGCTCTCTATTGGCCTGCAAGTGCTGTTTCCTTTTTGGGTTTTTGGTACTATCCCACACTTCTTGATAGGGGTATTATTCCCTTCCAAGGTATCATACATATATCCTTTGTTTTCGTAATTTTCATTTCTATTTTTGGATGAATACTAAAGTGTGTGGAACTTTACATTCATGCATACTTACTAATCATTGGTGCAGATGAAAGTTTTCTGACAAATGGAGATTTGGACACAGAAATAGATTGGCTTCCAGGTTTGTCTAAAATGAAATTGAAGGACCTTCCTTCCTTTCTAAGGACAACAGATCCAAATGATATCTTTTTCAATTTCCTCATGTTTGAGGTTCAAAAAGCTAAAAAATCTCAAGCTGTGATTTTCCACTCATTCATTGAGCTTGATAGAAATGTGCTCAATGTTCTTTCTTCCATCCTCCCTAATCCCATTTACACCATAGGCCTTGTCCCATTGCTTCTCAAAAAAGTCCCTCGATCCCATCTTTTAGACTCCATCACTTCTAATCTCTGGAAAGAAGACACAGAATGCCTTCAATGGCTCCAAACCAAGCAACCTAAATCTGTGGTTTATGTCAATTTTGGAAGCCTCACAGTTTTGTCTCCTGAACAACTGTATGAGTTTGCTTGGGGTTTAGCCAACAGCAAGAAACCCTTCTTGTGGATCATAAGGCCTGACCTTGTGATGGGTGGCTCTGTGATTCTATCACCAGAGTTTCTGAACGAAACCAAAGATAGAGGCTTTATAGCAAGTTGGTGTGCACAAGAGAAAGTGTTGAACCACCCTTCAATAGGAGGGTTCTTGACACATTGTGGATGGAACTCCATGACAGAGAGTATGAGTGCAGGGGTTCCAATGGCTTGTTGGCCTTTCTTTGGAGATCAACAGACCAATTGTAAGTATGCATGCAATGAGTGGGGGATTGGAGTGGAGATAGATAATGATGTGAAGAGGGTAGAAGTGGAGAAGCTTGTGAATGAGTTGATGGAAGGAGAGAAAGGGAAGCAGATGAGAAACAAGGCTTTAGAGTGGAAGCAAATAGCAGAGGAAGCCACAAGCCCTGGTGGTTCATCTTACGCCAGTTTGGACAAATTGATTGAGGAAGTGCTGTTAAAACCATAGAGTGCTTATTAATTTGATAAATCTGAATTCTATGTATAATGCTTATGTATGCTTTTATGATTACATTGTCTACCTTGAGAGTGTAACATGTTATCTTTAATTTACTTTTCCTTTACCATAACTATTCTATGTAACCAATATCAAGCAATATTTTGCCTTTATATATGTCTTATTATAACACTGACCTAGGTTATGAAAAGTGCATATTTATATATATTGAAAGCTTTTAATCTAACTAGCCTGTATGTGTGTGTGTATATATATATATATATATATAT
>QANZ01032845.1:0-54413 GCA_003254925.1 Chamaecrista fasciculata
AAAAATAAATGCAGTTTAAAAATTCTTGCAAAGTCCCTGCCTATATTTTGGTACATCCCAGTTTTGGCCAAACTGATTAATGAATGTTAAGCCAATTTTTCAGACCTGTAAAATGCATCAAGTAATGGCAGCCAAAAGATGCATAAATTAACATGATAATATTTAGCAACATCAACATAAACATTGTCAGAGTACCAATTTTTTGGCAATTTCCATAACATCCATTGTGCAAGGAAAGTGCAAAAAAATCCTCCTAATACCTAGTTCATCATAACATTCTTAACATTCATAAATCCAAAAGAAATCATAAATACCTAGTTCATCATAACATTCTTAACATTCATAAATCCAAAAGAAAAGCATCAAGCTTGGCATACAAAATAAGACATCAAGCTTGGCATACAAAATTAACACATCAAGCTTGGCATTCAAAAAATAAGTCATCAAGCTTGGCATCCTAATATTGAGTCTTCAAACTTCATTTCTTCAATCTTGTCATGCCGGAGTCACCTTGCAGATTGATTCCCTGTAGAGTAGGAGAAATGTCAACATATTGAACAAACAACAACAAAATGACATCAAAATATTGAATGGGGCATACACTTCCAAAACCGGGTGTCGTCATAAACCCCTGGGACTCGGGAGGAGGTGGCGGTGGGTCCTGAGACTCGGGAGGAGGAGCCTCTGACATTGTTTCCTCAGCTGGGCGCTTCTATTTAATTACAAAACATGCATTAAGTACACATAAACATGAAACTTTAAAGTGGCAAATGAAAAAAATGAAATTTTACCTCAAAACGTGCAACGGGACACCTTCTTAAGTTGTGGTCCGCTGCCCCGCACCGCGAACACAAAGTGGTTCCATAGTTCCTCTTCAGCCTCCCTCTTTTTGGCGCCTGTTCAATCATTGGTGGTGCATCGTTCTCCTTCCTCCTCTGTTTTTTAGGGCGTCCCGCTTTCTTTCTAGTGACTATGGGTGGCTCAACTATTGGACCCTCGACGACAACATCTACCCAATCCTTTTCATCCGTCATTCCCTGAATGTGCGGCTTGTATGCCTTCTTCCAAGTCTTCACAGTGAATGCCGGATTAGCGAAGTCGTGGGGTTTCTGGCCTTTTTGTGCATAACATGCACATGCATGCCGGCATGGAAGGCAGGTCAGTTGCCATTCATTGCAAGTGCATGTCATTGTATCAAGGTGGACGACCTCCCTGTCATTGTTATTCTGACACTCATATCTATTTTGCACCCTCATCCCCCAACCAAACTGGTGACCAGTATTTAGATGCATTGATATTCTGACACTCATATCTATTTCCCTGTCATTGTTATTCTTGCTCAACATTGTTGGTCAACAAATACAACAACAATTCGAAAATGGTCTCCCTCATATTCCTCCACCAACATTTACAACAACAAATACAACAAAAATTACATTCAAATTTCAGAAACCTAATTTTTTTTCCACGAAAAAATTACATTCAAATTTCAGAAACCTAATTTTTTTTCAGATGATGATGCTTGAACCGCTGAACTTCCATCTGGAAGAAGAATATGATGATGATGCTTGAACCACGAAAATACAATTTCCACAAATAGAACAAAAATACAACGAAAATTTTGTTACCCTTCGATCTGGAAGAAGAAGATGATGATGATGCTTGAACCGCTGAACTTCCAACTTCGAACACAATTTCAGAAACCTGAAACCTAATTTTTTTTCCACGGACTTGTTCGATGGTTTGGGTTCTATTGTTTTGGGTCAGATGGGTGTGGGTTCGATGGGTTAGGGTGCGATGGGTTAGGGTGCGATGGTTAGGGTGCGAGGGTTCGGTGTATGGGTTGCGATGGTTCGTACGGTTAGGGTGCGATGGTTCGTACGGTTAGGGTGCGTGGCGGCTAGGGTTTTGTGGCGGCTAGGGTTTTGTGGCTAGGTTTTGGGAGTGTGTGGGTTAGGGTTCGTCGATGGTGAGTGTTGGTGAGGGAGCACGGGCTGGACTGCTTTGGCTGTGTGGGTGAGAAGGTGAGAGGGTTTGTGAGTTTAGGGTTCGGTTGGGGTGGAATTTGGGAGAAATATGAGGGGTACTTTGGTATTTTCCTAGGGATTAGTTTGAATTCATGAGTCTTTAGGTGATGTGGCGAAAATAGCTGACCTGGCACAGTTTTTTTTTTTTTTTTTTTTTTTTTTTNTTTTTTTTTTTTTTTTTTTTTTTTTTTCAGATAAGTCCTTTGCTGACGTGGCATTTAACGTGCCACGTCAGCCGTTAACGGCCACATCAGCGGAGTAACGGCCACGTCAGCGTCCTTCCAAACGGCAATTTCACGGAAGGACTAATTTGACTAACGTTTGTAAAATTCGGGGACCTATTTGTCAATTTCATAAATTCGGGGACCTATTTGACAGCGACCCAATAATCCAGGGACCGATTTGGGAGTTTACTCGATTCTAGGCCTTTGATCAACTGTTGAACTGAATTAAGTAAAATAATAAAATCTTAAGTTAATAACTCAGAACTTTGAACATAGAGAAACTAGTCTTTAGCTTTCGAGAGGCCAAGTTTCTCTCAAATTATCCTATTCAATTCCCTACCTCCTCTCTTTCCCAAACCCTTTTTAAAATACCTATAAAACCCTCACATTCACTGTGGGCCCAGCCCATAACACTGTTGTTACTGAGCGAGATGAACTTATTCCAAAAGAAGGGAAAGATGAAGCAATAACATTATGTTTTGATGGCAAAACCCTCAAACGACTTCATGGTAGAGTCATGGAAACGAAATTTGTCTTGGGTTGAATTTAAATAAGATATTCTTCACATGGTTTATGATTCCCAAGCGGTGAAGGCATTGCAGCAAGACGAGATGGTGGAAAATTTTAAGAGTAAAATAACTTTCCGGTCCCTGATTTATGCACTCGTTGACAGATAGGTCCCTGAATTTTACCCATTGTACTAGCCGGTCCCCGAATNGGTACCAAAGTGTCAAGTTTCAAACCACAGGGTACCAAAGTGAAATAGGGTCAAACCACAGGGTACCAAAATGTAATTTACCCAAAACTTTAAACAAAGTTAAGAAAAACAAAGGCCGAAGCTTATTAAATATAATAGAGTTGGCCCAAAAAATTGAGCACAAAATCAAGGCCCTTCGAAAAATTAAAGAGATAAGAAACCAGAAATATCTAAAACCATTGATGGGCCTAGATGGATGAGCCCAAAACCTAATTTCAGCGAGGTCTCTAATTAGGTCTCGACTTTTCATCTTCACCTTTAGACATCTCCTTAAGGTCGACTACCTCTAGGTTCAAAATCACTCAACTTTGGACATTTGGATGGTGTTTAAACGTAGGGAATGGATTAATGGAATGCCCATGGAGGGACACCAAAACCTGCCTTGACCCTCCAAACTTCAGAATTTGTGAGATCTTAGGATTTTAGAGTAGAGTTTTGGCGGACATTAGAGTAGTATTAGAGATATTTAGTGTTTTAGATAGAAGTTTAGGCTAGTTTTAGGTTTGCATTTAAAATTTTTAGCTTAGAATTTTTAGAAATTAACAAGCTTTATAATTTAGAATATTTATTGTCATACTGAGATCCTCATATTTTATTAGGCTTATGGGAAAATTTTGGGAGATAAAATAACACATTCGACTAAGAATTGAAAGATATTAAAGATAAAATTTTTAAAAACAAATTATATTATTAAAATTTACTCATTGTAAAAAATCCAACCATAAAACTTTTGTTAAAAAAAATCTATTTCTAAAATTTTAAGTTTTTAGGACCGTTTTAAATTTGTTAAAATGACTATGCGCATTTTTATAAATACCAAATCCTGAGACCCCCAATCTGAATTTCATTTTCACTTCCCAAGCTTCCAGAAATTAGAAAATGACCCAACATCACTTCTAAATCCCAATCGATCCCTTACATTTCACACTCTCTCCCTTTTCGTCTCTCACTTTCTCTCTACCACCGCCACTCCTTTGCACCACCGTCGTCCGCCGCTGACCACCAGCCTCCGGCGACGCCTGTTGTGGCCCTCCCGCCGGCCTCCTTCCTTCCTTCCTCCTTCATTTGGTAAATCTTCTTCCTTCCATTCCATTGTGTTGCTTTCTTCCAAAATTGTGAATTTTAGATTTATGCTGTTTAAGAATGATTAGTGATGCATTTATACCCCTAGATCATGCCTTGGTTGATGAGAATCCACACCTCCATTGTTCTTGGTGGATTTCCCCCATTTTGCTTCCATTTTCGGCCACAAAATAGGCATATCCGAAAAACATCAATTTCTTCATGGTTTCTTGATTTTCTTGGTTGGAATGAATCCTTTGGTGATAGTATATCATGTTGGATACCTCTAGAAGCTATTAAAACTCCAAAATATTGAGTGTTGGGACTATTTTTACTCTATAGTTCAAAAGTGACGAAAATTTGGAAAATTTGGCATTTTTTTTTTATCAAATCTCCTTGCTTTCATGAAATTGTTAGTTTGGATAAGTTCATTGGATAATAAAAATTAGTTCTAATCCATTGGTTTGAATTTAGAATTAGTATTTTGAAATTTGGTTATCGTGTTGGAACTTTAAAGTTGCATTTTGGCCCCCTTGAGTTATTTTGATAGTTTTAATGAACTAAATGGCACATTTTGGAATTATACTGAGTCTTGGAACAATAATATTGAATTCAAAGTGTGATGGATGAATTAAACAAGTTTACTTGAAAAGGAAGGTGATAAACTTATGAGAATTGGTCTATGGCATTGACTTTGAGGCTTGATTGTGAGTTCTTATGAATATTTGGATTTCAAAACATTGTTAAAGCTCCCAAATTGACACACAAGTCTTTTTTTGATCTTTTGGTTAGGTGTTAGGACTCTAGGTGAATGCAAGAGGTTAGGATAGGTCTTAGGAAGTGGGGGTCACATGAGAGTCTTTCGCTAGTTTGTAAAGAATTGGACCTTTGAGTAATTGGAGGTCAATTCTTAGATTTTGTGATTGAATCTTGTTTGTGCTTGTGTTCATAGATTCTCTTGCGCCAATTGGCGATCGTAAGCAAAAAGGTGTCGTCGTCTATCCAACGGAGCGAGGTGAGTGGCTTTCTTATCCCGATCTTGCATGAGAGTTTCTATGTTGATTAAACAAATTTTTATCTTATCATTTATTTTACGTCATATGTATTTAAAAGGGTTTTCTTCAAAAGTTGATTTCTAACTCCCTTAAAAGAGTGATTATATGGAGACTCATAAACTTTCCCTTCATTTAGATGTTTTAAAGAATGAAATTTAAGAATTATATGAACTTTAATTCCTCTGAACAATTTAAACATTTCTCCTAAGCAACTTCAATTTTGAATGAGAGTTTTAAAAATAAATTCTATGATTTGTTTTCTTTTCGTTCTCAATCCTTATTTTAATAAAACTTAGGCCCTTATCTATTTTCTTCATTAAACTTTAACCAACTCTTATTTTCTTTTATTTCCTTCCATATAACTCATGTTTTGTTAAAAACCCCCTGATTTCATACATTTCCATAAGTCTATGTTTGATGTTATGTTTTAGCTTCACTAGAAAGTTGAGAATTTTACCTCGATGTGTTATTCTTTTATTTCCTTCCATGATGGTTCTGAATGGTAGTTGTATAGAATTATTCTTTTAACTGGATGTTATTGGGATTCATACGTATGTAATATTTGTTGTTGGTGAACCCTATCCCTACGTGGTGGTGCCCTACACTACGGCTGGAATGGGTTAGCTGCTCATTGAATTTCGACTCACCCCTTGTTGATCATTTCTCAGATACAGCTCCCGTCCAAGCTGCCACTTATGCTTCAGGGAGGAGCTGATTTCAGACCCCACATTCTCACTCGTGTGGGTATTTTGCTTTTGTGGAAATATAAATTAAACTCTAGACTTGTTGGCTCCACTAGTACTTGGGATAGGATTCGTGGTGTTTGGTCTCTATTTTGTAGGACTCATAGTTTTGAGAGTTTGCCTGATATTGTATTTTGAATCAACTATTCTGAAAATGTTGTGTGGGATGGATTATTAACATTATGCACTGATGAACTGTTGAGCTTGATATGTATTGGAATATATAATATCTTTCAGAAAAATTATACTCCTTATTGTTATTATCATATTGATTTCATGCTGCTGGTTATGAATTGCATATGGGTAGGCTTACGGTATGGGTTAGGTCCATATCCGTGATGGTCATGTGGTCCCACACAAGGGTTGTGACATTATAGTCCCCCCAATTTGGGATCTCACTGATGGAGGGGATGGGTTTTAATTGTTGAAGGACAATTATGTCCTCATACTTTTCTAAATATTACAATTTTATCACATCTTTTATATCATTGTAAGGCCCTATCTTTTTCAGTTGCTCAATTTCCACGACTCTGAAGACTTCATGCACTACGGCAGTTCCAGGTTCGATCTCTCTTCTACTTTTATATTTTCTGTTTCCAAAAGACCAACAATTGTAGTTGTATGTTTGTGATTGCACCTCTGTTTCTGCTTTTTTTCACTCTGTGTTAGTTCTATACTTCTATTTAGTTTAGAACTATGCAGACTGATTTTATAGAATTGCAGATAGTATGGGATGACGATTTTGGTATTTGATTCCTGATTGTTTTCTAGTTGTAGTGTTTGTGATTATACTTCTGCTTTTGATTTTGCACATCTTAATTTATTTTGTTGCATTATTATAGTAGATCAAGAAAGGTGTGTGTGAGTTCCAAAAGACCAAAAAAAAAAACACAAAAGCCTCTTATACGTAATTGAAAGACATTCTGCTCCACCCATTACACACACAAAATATATATACAATTTAATACATGGCAGACTTATTGTTATGTATATATTCATTATGAGGTTCATAATTGAGTTGAGGAGACGTTATTCATTTGTGGGCAATAGTTGGATGGGGCTTGTGTAGGCACGCCACCCCATTATTGGTGTGTATATAAATATTAATTTTTTCTTTTTTTTTCTGTGTTTTATAATGATTACATTCTCCAAGGTTCCTTGTTCACACTCTTAGCCATGGGCCATTCTTCATACTATTTTTTTTCAGACCTTATGGTAGTTTATAAATTTGGTGTTGTTTGTTTTCTATGTATGACCTGATGTTAGTCTATAAATTTGGTGTTGTTTGCTTTATATGTAAGACCTGATGTTAGTTTATTAATTTAGTATTGTTTGTTTTGTGTGTAAGACTTGATGTTAATTTATAAATTCAGTATTTGTTTTCTGGGTAAGACCCTATGTTAGTTTATAAATTGAGCTTGTTATATTTTCTATTTTAACATTTTAGCTTCTTATCTCTTGTCTTTATAAACTTATGATAAGAGTAATAATATGCAATAATAATATATAAATAAGTTTATTTATGAAAGGGCAATATTGGAAAAAAAATAATAAACCTTTCCATTCCATTTATAATAACATCCCAACAAAATTTATGTGTCCATTGCTTTCTTCATTAAAAAGTCTCAACGTATTTATTCAAACCATTACACTCCACTCTATTCCATTTGATTAATGTCCATTAATGTCCATCCACAGTAAAACTCCCGAACATACCCTAAAATATCATTATGCCATTTTCGTCTCTCTGTCCCTTCGACTTCGTTTTCAGCGTGTTGTGGAGAGAGTGTAGTGTGGCTTGTGTTCGTCTTCTACTTCTACTTCTACTCTTCATTTTCGATTTTTCCGTTTTCGTCTCTGTCTGACTGTCTCTTCGACTTCGTTTTCGGCGTGCTATGGACAGTGGAGTGTGGCTGTGTGGCTTGTGTTCGTCTTCTACTTCTACTCTTCGTTTTTGATTTTTCCATTTTTGTCTCTTCGTCTTCCAACCTTTGTCTTGGCATGCTGTGGAGTGCGGCCTGTGTTGGTCTTCTTCATTCTCGAAGGTATGTGTGTGTGGGGACTACTTTTACATCTCAAGGTTATCTCTGTTTNTTTTTTTTTTTTTAATTTCTAGTGACTGAAATGAAAATATAAAACGCTTGTTGAGTTGCTACGATCTACTTGCTGGATTGTCGTTGGTCATCTTCTGTTTAATTATTTTGGTTGAGTAGTTGTAGATTGTAGCTTTTAGTTGACTGGTGCATTTTTGGATTGAGTTCTTGATGGATAATTAGCATTATGGTTTGTAAGTTTTTTAGATATTATGGAGCCACCAAGTCAGACAATTATCGAAAATATAGATGATGAAGATGACATTTTGATTATAGAAAATGATACCATTCCTACTAAGACTAATCCACCAAAGAAAAAAGTGAAAAAAAAGATGATTAGATGTTTGGAAATTTTTTACAAAACTTGGAAAAGTTGTAGCTGAAATTGAAAGAGCTTCTTGTATTGGTTGTAAACAAGAGTTTAAATGTGGGTCAGCTTATGGAACTTCCCATTTGCATCATATCGCATCTTGCACTCATGTGAAATTTCGTGATATTGGTAAGATGTTAATCAATCAAGAAGGGAAAGTGAGGAGTAAAAAAATTGATCAAGCTATATCACGTGAGATGTATGCGCATGCTATCAATGAGCATGATTTGCCTTATTCTTATGTTGAATATGGTAGAGTTGTAAAGTGGGCTAAATATTTGAATTCTGACTTGATAATGCCAAGTAGGAATACAATTGTCTCTGAAGTAAAAAAGATTTCTCAGATAGTCAGATTTATGAGAAAGAAAAGGAGAAGCTGAAAAAAGTTATGGCTAATATCCCCAATCGAGTTTGTTTAACATCTAATGTGTGGACTACTTTTACATCTCAAGGTTATCTCTGTTTAACAGCCCATTTTGTTGATGATAATTGGAAGTTAAATAGTAGATTTCTGAATTTTTGTCGCATGCTTCCTCCATACACTGGTTTGAATTAGCTAATACCATTATTGATGGCTTGAAAGAATGGGGCTCGTTTCACATACGCCTCCAACTTGAGGAGGGGATGCAACAATGTAATTTATTGTATTTTCTCATGTATTTCCATCCTGTATTTATGTATTTCTTCTATGTATTTCAGGTGGTAGTTAGTTATTAGTATACAGATAGGATAGAATTTGTTATTTTGTTAGATTTCGTTTGCCTCACTTTCAGTGCCACTCATGTGGTTAGTTCTGAGTGTAGCTGTATATATGTAATTGTTCTGCATAATGGAAATTATCCAATTCTGTTGCATCATTTTCGTGCAGTCTTTCGATCCTGCTTTTGCTGTCGCCCAACGAAACGCTTTGAATGGAAGAGCAACAGAATTCTTCGTCTGCTTCCGATGGCGGTGTAACCATAAAGGAATGCGAAGCCATGATTCAGAAAAGCCTTCAAAGTAATTCGACTCTCTCTCTCTCTCTCTCTCTCTCTTTTGTTTTCATTTGTTCATCAGTCTTACTGATCCAACTTACCTCCTAGTGATGTACTCAAATATCCAATTTCATAGGTTGAAATTATCCGAAAATTCATACTTGATAAGTTGAAATTGCATTTCTGTTTCTGAAGCGTAAAGCCCATCCGCTTCTATGATTCATTCGATTTTTGTTTGCATATCCGTTTTGTTTATTACTGGCTTCGTTTCTTTTCTTCCTTACAGCTCCAATGGTAAGATTCTTAAGGGAACACTTGGAGAAAGCTGGGTGTCCTGTAGGGCGCGATTTCTTAAAAGCTTCGAACTGCCAAAGCATGAGTGGTGGTTACATCCGTGGTGAAGGGGTACTTATTTTCTAAACCATTTTACTTCCCTTTTTGCTCATTGTATCCCCAATGAACGGTTTCTATATCCCCCCATTAAACATTCGAAGATTATTTTCTGTCCGCACGGTGCGGCGAGGACCAATGGCGGGCCGCCACGGACATTGATTCGTCTCTGATTTCCCTCTTCTACTCGTGTGCTCTTTTTTCTAGATAGTAATCTGCAGCAATGGGATAGATACGCAAGGTGAAGTCAACGAGGTGGTAGCTCATGAGCTAATTCATGCATTTGACGAATGTCGTGCTGCCAACTTGGATTGGGCTAATTGTGCTCACCACGCTTGTAGTGAGGTTTACATCTGATAATTTTAAGTATAGTGGAGTTTTCTTTTATTGTATTTGTCTCTGTTAGGGCTTCACCACCGCGACGACCCCTCACCACCGCGACGGGGCCCACTTTGCCACCTCGGCGTTTAACTCCCCAGGCGGGTCTACGGGTCCGGCGGGTCTACACCCTTCCAATTGGGGAAGCTCAAGTGGTACAAGGAGTGGTGATTTGGGGTTGATAAGGGGAAGGTCCCCTGTTCGATTCCCAGCACCACACACTTGGGGATCCCCAATTGGAAGGGTGTAGACCCGCCGGACCCGTAGACCCGCCGGGGGAGTTGAACGCCGAGGTGGAAAAGTGGGCCCCGTCGCGGTGGTGAGGGGTTGTCGCGGTGGTGAAGCCCTAACAGTCTCCAATGAAGATTTCTGCATGATCGTGTGAACAGATACGAGCTGGTCATCTAAGTGGTGACTGTCATTACAAACGGGAACTGCTGCGAGGTCATCTGAAAATACGTGGCCATGAACAAGTACATTCATTTCCTCCCCACAATGTTTTGTTACTTATATTTAATTACAATTTTTGTTGAATCTTCTCATGATGGCATGTTACGTTCCTCATTTTATCATTTTACTTCTTTGATTTACAATATATAGGGATCAATTGGAAAAATTATTAAAGGCATTAGTGTTGTGTAAATTCTTTCAGCGAAGTATCTATCTAAAAAGTTATATATACTTAGAAATTATGTTAGAGACGGACAGGGGTAACATATAAGCTAATGTTCTTATTTGTCTCTCAAAATTGAATACTAGGTTTTCTCTCTCTCCCCTTCTTTATTTCATTAACATTTTAATATATAAGCTAATTGCTATGTTTCTTTATCTATACGCCATCAAAATCTGTGGATAAAACAATTAGTTTATAAATATTAGTTAGCTGAAGCGAGTTAGCATATATGTTCCTCATATCTCATCTCTTATTTATCAGTTGAATCAAATGTGCACTTTTTCTTTTCTTTGTTCTTGTAAATTTCATTGTTCATGTATTGTTTTTGTAACTAGTTTAGTACTGGAACTTGAAGGAATGTATCAGAAGAAGGGCTATGAAATCATTGTCTGGAAACCCTTATTGCTCCGAAGCAGCTGCCAAGGATGCCATGGAAGCTGTATGGGATGTTTGTTACAATGACACACAGCCCTTTGATAAAGCTCCATAAGTTTTAAAGAAGAGGAAAACGTTGTATAATTCTGACCCCATGATCAATTGAGACTTGAGTTGGAGAACTGGCACGGTTCAGAGTGAAGTTGTCTAGAAATTGGATGGGAAATCTGACTGTTATATTTAGTGTTGGCAATGGTTAGTGTTTGTACTTTTATTTTGGAAGTTAAGAGGAATGTATTTTGCTCCCTAGGTTCTCTGTAATTTAAACAATTACTAAATGTAAGTTATAGACCTATTAATTTCTTTTGTTACAGAAAGTTTAGATGAGTTGGTCCTGGGGGCTCACCGAGATCAGGGAATGCCTCTAAGCTCTATGAGCATTTACAGAAGTACTTACAGGGCTCTAATAGAGTATAGTAATGAGTTAGTTAAAGTTTGTTAGAAATTCTGTTTTCTGTTATCTGTATTCAGTTTAAAGCTTCTCTGTATTCTCATTCATGACTTCTCTATATATAGAGAATTGTAACTTCAGTTCTAATCAATCAATGAGATTCATATTTTGAGAGTTAGATTGTTTTGCTTTTATGGTATCAGAGAATTTTCTAGCAAAATGGAGTCTGCTCCTACCTCAGTTTCTTCTCCTGCTTCCGCTACTCTAGTTCCACCTTCCATTCCATCTTCTTCATCTTCTTCTTTCGTCCCTCAAACCTTCAGTCATCCCTTACCAGTGAAGCTTGAAGATGATAACTACTTACCCTGGAAACATCAGGTTTGGTCTACTATCAAGGGATTTAGTCTGTAGAAGTTCATTCTTGGAGAAAAGTTTGTTCCTCCAAGATTTCTTTCTCACGAAGATGAGGAAAAAGGCAAGCTCAATGAAGCGTTTATTGACTATGAAGTGCAAGATTCTCTGCTGCTATCTTGGCTTCTTCAGTCTATGTCTGATCCAATGACAAGACGAATGATTGGATGTGAATTTTCACATCAAGTTTGGTCTAAACTCGAAGGCCATTTCTCAACACAGACAAGAGCGAGTGTCACGAAGTATCGAACTCAGGTTCGTACTGTCAAGAAAGGTGATCTTTCTCTTAGTGAGTATTTCTTGAAAATCAAGAAAATTACTAATGCTTTATCTGATATTGGTTCCCCTATAACTATTGTTGAACACATTGAGACCATTTGTGGAGGTCTTGGTGATGAATTCGAGGGTGTTATTACATTCATGTTAGCTCGTGACAAGCCCTTTTTAGTTGATGAACTACAATCGCAGCTTGTTACTCATCAAGAAAGAATGACGCTCAAGAAACAAAATGAGAGTGTGTCAGTCCTTCAGGCGAATGTTGCTCAAGCAGCTTCCAAGGATAAGAAGAATGGGCAGAATAATAATCAACATCAACAACAACATAATAATCAACATCAATAGCAGCATAATAATTAACGTTCTCAGCAGTATAACAATCAAAATCAGAGATCTCAATCGTTTAATCAAGGTCGAGGTCGTGGCAGAGGTAGACACAATAACAATAATAATCGTTTAATCTGTCAATTGTGTGGCAAGGTGGGCATATGGCATTTCAATGCTTTTGTCGGTTTAATCAAGGCTATGTTAGTCCCTTTTCATCTAATGATTAATCAGGTGGTTCGTTCAATCACAAGAATCATGCTATGATAGCTACTACAAACTGCATCTACGATCCTAATTGGTATCCAGACTCAGGAGCTTCATGCCATCTGACTCATGATGCCAATAATCTTGTTGCTCAGAACAACTATGCAGGAAACAACAATGTGTAGATTGGAGATGGTACAGGTTTGGCTATCAAGAAAATTGGATGTTCCTTTATTAAATCTTTGTCAAATCATAAACCTCTTGCTATTAAATCTTTGTTACATGTCCCAGATATAACTAAAAATTTGCTTAGTGTCTCCCAATTTGCCAAAGATAATAATGTTATCTTTGAGTTCACTGCTAATTCTTGTTCTGTAAAATGTCAGGTTACTCATCGGGTTTTTCTTGAAGGACATGTACGTGATGGTCTGTATGTTTTCCCTATGCTGAAGATGATTCCCTGGCCCTCCTCGTCTCAGCAGTCATCAAATAATCTGCCACAAAATTCTTTTTCTGCCAATTCTGTTTCTAATTCCTCTGTGCTAAAATGTAATGTAGTTAGTCTTGATTCTTTTCAATTGTGGCATGACAGACTTGGTCATCCACAATCTTTAGTTGTTAGTCAAGTTCTCAAGTCATGTAATGTTTCTCTTGATAATAATAAAATTTTATGTTCTTCTTGTTGTCTTGGTAAAGCCCACAAACTTCCTTTTTCATTATCTTCTACTTCATATCATGCTCCACTTGAGTTAGTTCACTCTGATCTTTGGGGGCCTGCACCTCGTCTTTCTTCACAAGGATATTCCTATTATGTTGTTTTTATATAGATGCCTTCACTCGATATTCATGGAATCATGGGTTTTCTGCTTAAACGTAAATCTGATACTTTTACAGCATTTTTACAATTCAAAGCTCAAGCTGAGTTACAGTTTAACACTAAATTAAAAATGTTTCAGAGTGATGGTGTTGGAGAGTATACACCTATTTCTTCATTTTGTCAGCAAAATGGTATAGTTCATAGGAAGAGTTGCCCTCATACACCTCAGCAAAATGGGGTTGCTGAGAGGAAACATAGGCATATCACTGAAACAGCTCTTACACTTCTTGCTAAAGCTTCTATGCCTCTTAGTTTTTGGGATGAAGCTGTTAGTACTGCTGTATTTTTTATCAACAAACTTCCTTCTTCCACTCTTAGTCATAAATCTCCTTTTGAAATGTTGTATCAGTCCAAACCTAATTATTCTATGTTAAAAGTCTTTGGTTGCTTGTGTTTTCCATACACTAGACCTTTTGGTAATGTCAAATTTCAGTATAAATCTGTTCCTTGTGTTTTCTTGGGTTATTGTACTGGGTATAAAGGATACAAGTGCTTTGATCCTGTGTTTAAGAAAGTGTATATTTCTAGGCATGTTGTCTTCAATGGAAGCAAATTTTTTTTATCAAAACTCATCCTCAGATAAGTTTTCTGTGTCTTCAAGTACTCAGTCTGATATTCCTTCTGTTTCTGTTCCTATTTCCATTTCTATTCCTACATCCAATTTTTTTAGTAGCTTATTATCTGTTAATGCCAATCCTGATGCTATTGATTTAGTCTCCAAATCCCCTACTGTTATGCCTTCTAACAATGTTGATGTAGTTTCTGAGACAGTTGGTGCAGAAGTTGATAATTGTGATTCAGTTCTTGAGACAGTTACTGCAGCTTCTGATGTTGGTAATGTGACTACTACTAGAAGACAAAGGTCTAAACTAGTGCTTCCACCACATTCAATGACTACTCGATCCAAAACTGGTCATTTGAAGCCTAGAGTTTTTGCTGCTGAAGTTAATTCTGTTACTGAACCTAAGACTGTTAAGGAAGCCTTGTCTCATCCAGGATGGCTTGCAGCTATGAAGGAGGAATATTCAGCTTTGATGAGAAATAAGACTTGGAGTTTGGTGCCATTACCTTCTGCTAAAACACCAATCAGTTGCAAATGGATCTTCAGAGTGAAGAAACATTCTGATGGGAGTGTACAAAAGCTGAAAGCTAGGCTAGTTGCTAAAGGATTCAATCAAAGGCCAGGCTTTGATTTCACAGATACCTTCAGTCCAGTGGTTAAGCCTGCAACCATTAGGACAATTCTCACTATAGCAGTATCTAAGGGGTGGCATATGCATCAGATTGACATTAATAATGCATTTTTGAATGGTGTGTTGTCTGAAGAAGTTTACATGGTTCAACCTGAGGGTTTTGTGTCTTCTAATGCCAATTTGGTATGTAGACTTCATAAATCTCTTTATGGATTGAAGCAAGCTCCTCGAGCATGGTTTACAGCTTTATCTCAAGCTCTTGTTAAATTTGGTTGTGCACCCTCCAAGTGTGATAGTTCTCTATTTGTTAAGCATGATTCATTTGGTGCCCTGTATGTTCTAGCTTATGTAGATGACATTATTATCACAGGGAGTTCAAAATCTAGTATTTCTCAATTGATTTCCTATCACAATCAGTGTTTTCCTCTCAAGGACTTGGGTGTTTTGAACTATTTTCTTCGGGTGCAAATTTCTCATTTGGCAGATGGTAGTATTCATTTATCACAAACCAAGTATGTTAAAGATCTTCTTCTTAAGGCTCAGATGGGAGATCCAAAGCCTTTAACTAAACCTATGGTTGTTGGTCAAAAGCTTTCTAAGACAGGGAATGATGATTTTGAAAATCCTTCATTATATAGGTTAGTGGTTGGTGCTCTTCAGTATCTTGCTCTCACTAGACCTGAGATTTCCTTTTCAGTCAACAAAGTATGCCAGTTCATGTAGTCTCCCAAGGATTTTCATTGGAAGGCTGTGAAACGAATTTTAAGATATCTCAGTGGAACTTTGGACTTTGGTCTGCACATTACTAAGTCATCTCATCTTAATCTCACTGCATTCTCGGATTCATATTGGGCATCTGATCCTGATGATAGGAGGTCTACATCTGGGTGGTTTGTTTTTCTAAGAAACACACCTGTGGCTTGGAGTTCCAAAAAGCAATGTACTATTTCTCGTTCCATTACTGAGGCAGAATATAGGAGCATTGCCAGTTGTGTTGCTGAAGTTTTATGGGTAAAATCCTTATTGTATGAGTTGAAGATGCCTCTTATTCAGATTCCTGCTCTCTACTGTGACAACTCAGGTGCTGTGCAAGTTGCTGCAAATCCAATTTTACATGCTAGGACAAAGCTTGTGGAAATTGATCTGCATTTTGTTAGAGAATATGTTCTCAAGAAGTCTGTTTCAATTCGTCATGTTCCAACTCTTGATCAACCAGCAGACATTCTTTCAAAGAGTGTTTCCACTGATTTGTTTACTAAATTCCGCAGCAAATTTAGCATTCTGTCATTACCTATGCTAAATTTGAAGGGGGATAATAGAGTATAGTAATGAGTTAGTTGAAGTTTGTTAGAAATTCTGTTTTCTGTTATCTGTATTCAATTTAAAGCTTCTCTGTATTCTCATTCATGACTTCTCTATATATAGAGAATTGTAACTTCAATTCTAATCAATCGATGAGATTCATATTTTGAGAGTTAGATTGTTTCGCTTTTAGGCTCACCAAGGCCTATAACTTACCAATAAGGTCCTCACATCGACAGTGAGAATCGAACTCACGATCTCGTGAGTTATGAGTCGACTCCTTATTAACTGTGTCAATATTTGTTGGCAAGTTAAAGACCTATTTTGTATATGAACGATCATTACAACTTATAAAGAAAATTGGCATTGCATGATTATGTGGCTACTTTCTAGTTGTAATATTCTATTATCATGAGAATGGGACACATTAGAATGAAGTAATATTAGTTTTTCTGCTACTGTTATACTCACCATTAGATTCACACAATTTCAATTTAAGCATACTAAAGAGATTGGATTTGATAGGGGTACCTTACCTTTCGTGGTGATGCTTGTTTAACTTCTTAATGTGCTATGGTAATTGCATATAACGATTTGATTCTTTCTGTTATAGCGTTATAGAATTCTAGCAAATTTAATCAATATTGATTTGACTTTGAAAAAAGTTAGAAATTATTTAATTTTATTAAATTATTTTCAAATCATTAAAAAAAATTGATATGATTTGATAATCCGTTTAATAGGTCTGATTTTTTTTGGTGATATGAAGTATTTTATAGTATTATTTTCTAGATCAAATTTAGTATATAAAAAACGTGATACTCAATTATTATTGTACCAAAGGATTGGAGTTGATATGCAAATCTTAAAATTTTTGGCCGTACTCCTAAATAAATTATCCAAGTTTCATAATTTGGTTGATCGATTCTAGGTCTCGTTAGGATTTCAAGTGTGAGATCCGTTTTATTTAGTTTTGAAAGTTTAGAAGTAGTATTAGAGAGTTACTCTTGTAAACCAAATAGAAAATGTGAAGAAGAAAAATAAAAAGAGAAAAGAGATACACAAATTAGTCCTCAAAAAGGATTAGTTCTTCAAGAGCTCATCCTCAACTCATAGTATTATGTATATTCACCATTACAATTCAATAGAAGGAAACCCCTTTATATAGGACTTTTGACATAATGGAAGATTGGTAGGTTACAAGCTATTAAGGGCACCATAAAACACCTCCAAACACACTAATAAGCTTTCATGGAGATGTTACAAAAGGACTAAATTGATGGAGTCATGATGAGGTTGTGGAGGTGTTACAAAAAGGGCAAAAAGCTCATTAATGTGGTCATCCACATATTATATTAAATTATATATTTACAACATTTCTCCTTGGATGACCACACATTATGAATATATAACTCATTAAAAACCTTGTTAAGAAAAACTCA
Organism: Chamaecrista fasciculata; assembly: GCA_003254925.1. Classification (NCBI taxonomy): domain Eukaryota; kingdom Viridiplantae; phylum Streptophyta; class Magnoliopsida; order Fabales; family Fabaceae; genus Chamaecrista; species Chamaecrista fasciculata. The sequence goes on from QANZ01032845.1 coordinate 17,605, forward strand.
ATGGGATAAAAACTTAACGAAGGAAAAGAGTTCATAATTCATAACTTTTACACTACAAATATATATGCCTCGTTAAAACCTTGCTAAGTAAAACCCGGTAGGACAATAACTTAGCGAAGGAAAAAGAGTACATTATTTGCAAGTATGACTTCCCCTCAAAATTGCACTTCATCTTCAAAATGTGTTGTGCTTCATCTTCAAGAAGTATGAGCTTATTCTTCCGTGCATTTCGGAGATATTAAATTATATATATTGATCACACTTATGCATGTTATACTCCATAGATCTCCATAGCACAAAAAATCATTAACACCAAATATAAAAGTAATTTCATATTTCACATTGAAATGATAAAATAGTCAATTATATGATAAACTCATATAAACTATTAGCCTTCAAGGCTATTATTAGCCAAACTTTTACTTTTGGCAAATTACCAATATGTGCAATAATTCTTATATGCACTTACAAATAACATGACTTCAAGCCATAAAAAAATCTTCAACAACATCTATCAATAATTTATCAATATATATTGACTCAAAGCCTTCTAGGCTATTATCAGCTAATTTCAATATCTAGGTCTTTACATTTTATAGATCTATAAAAATGTGACATTGTCTTTTCATCACATATCCATCAATAGATAAAATTATCAATTTCATATAATCAAATCAAAGATGATATAGCTTCGGGTCATTTCTTATATAAACCTTTTCAAGGTGATAATGATAAATTTAAATCTAAAATAAATCATGAACATGCTTAAATATAAATAATTCAAAAGTAAGAATAAGAAATTTCTTACCTTCAATGGATGATGAAGAGACATGTTAAAATTACCTTGCTCTAATTCGGTAGAGACTCGTGTTGATAACATGTTGTAAACCAAATAGAAAATGTGAAGAAGGAAAATAAAGAGAGAAAATAGATACACAAATTAGTCATAAAAAATGGTTAGTTCTTCAGGAACTATCTTATATATGTCATTGATGTAGCTCTTCAAGAGCTCATCCTCAACTCATAGTATTATGTATGTTCACCATTACAATTCAATAGAAGGAAGCCCCTCTATATAGGACTTTTGACATAATGAAAGATGGGTAGGTTACAAGCTATTAAGGGCACCATAATGCACCTCCAAACACACTAATAAGCTTTCATGGAGATGTTACAAAAGGACTAAATTGATGGAGTCATGATGAGGTTGTGGAGGGGTTACAAGAAAGGCAAAAGGCACATAAATGTGGTCATCCACATATTATATATAAATTATATATTTACAATTGTTACAAATTTTTAGATGGATTTTTAGACTTGTACCAGGAGTATTTATATTAGAATTTTTAGAAAATTGCAAATCCAATTGTTTTGAATTTTAATTATCATGTTTTATTGATCATGTGATAAAATTTTGAGAGTAAACAGAGTATAAAATTTCATCTGAGTTTTTTTTACGTCTAACATATGGTACTTTCGAGTAAGGAATTAGAGATGATAGAAGTAAGATTTTTAAAAACAAATTATATATTTAAAATCTACTCAGACGAGTCTAGCGATAAAAATTTTGTCCAAAAATTTTATTCCTAGAAAGTTGAGTTTTAAGGGACGTTTTTGAAAATATTGTAATATTTCTGGGCAATTCTATGATTTCAGCCTTAGAAACTCTACATCAGAATTAAGAACTACTTTTCTGCCCCCTAACTTTCTGTAATTACAAAACAACCCCACAGCATTTTAAACCCTCTTACATTCTTCACACGAAGCCACGTCTCTCTCACTCACTCTCTCACCCAACGCCACACCGTTTTCCTCTCCTCCTCATTCCTTCTCTAGGGTATGTCTTCATTCTCACTTTTCTCTCATTTTCTCTCTATTTTGAACCCAAAAATTTGATTTGATCTAAAGCTTTGGGTGGGTTTTGAGTGGGTTTTCCGGTCCTTAAAAAAAAATCTAAACAATTACTTAGATTTTCTTGGTGAATTCCTCCTCATCTTTACCCTATTCTCACTTGGTTTTCTTTTATTGGAACTTGAAAGAATATGTAATTAAAATTTTGAACTAATGTATTTCTTTGCGATCAATGCCAAATGCTATGACTTAGAACATTTAAGCAGTGTTGTTAAAATCAGACTGATCAGTCCGGCCGGTTCAACCATCGACAAACCACTAAAACAAGTTGGTTCAACCTAAAAACCAAATTAGCAATTAGACCGGCCAAAACCGTTAGACCGACAGTCCAACCGCCCATTATTTTTATTTTTTATTTTTTATAATTTCACATTTTAACTTTTAAATAAAAAAAATTAATGAAATCAGATCTAAAGCTCACTTAATTTATTTCATTTTATAAAAAAATTTGTTTGATTTGCATAAAATTTATATTTAAAAAACTATCTAGCTATATATTGTTATGTTGTATTTATTTTACGTCTTTGTATTATTCTTGTAATTACTCTATTTCAATTCAATAAAAAAAAGAAATGTTGAATTATTAATTTTAATTGTGTGTATATAAATTTATATTTTATATATGATAAAAGTAATTAATATTTATTATTTATTGCATCATTTGGTTCGACCGATGGTTTAATCGGTTAAACCGATCAAATCATGAACCAAACACTTGTACGAGTCATTGAACGGTTCGGTTCTGACAACACTGTATTTAAGGAGAAAACATTATAATTATTGAAGAGGTTTACGTTGTGAATCGACATTTTCAACTTATATTATTAATAACTAAATAGAGGCAAATGTCAATTTTGCCCATGTCAACTCTTTCGTAAGGGTAATTTTAAGAAAAAAAAATTGTAAACAACGGGTTATCTTTTAGTATAAAAGATTATTAGATAAGACTAAATTGCATAAATACCCCCTGAAATTTAGGTAATGTTTTAAGAAAGAAATTTGCAAACAACGGGTTATTTTTTAGTCGAAAAGATTATTGTCTAAGACTAAATTGCACAAACATCCCCTAAATTTTAGGTAATGTACACATAATACCTTGTGTTTTAAAATTGTGGGAAGGTGACCCATGATTTTTTTTTTGGGACTACACTTGCTCATAGCTTTGTGGATGTTAATGAACATTCCAAAGCTTATGGGTTCGAGACGTAGTACTTTCTTAGGCAAAGTTCCTAAGGGTGTGTTTGGAATTCCAATGAGTTTATTTTGGGACAATTAACACCTTTATGTTAAATTATTGATTTTTGGTCAAAATGCATTTTTGATCATATAACTTTCAGTTAAGACTTAATTTGATCTCATAACTTTTTTTTGTTGCACTTTTGGTCTCATATCTTTTGTTCAGGTTGCAAATTTGGTCTCATATAACTTTTGATCCCATATCTTTTGGTCAAGTTACAAAATTGGTCTTATATTTTTGCAAAAAGTTTCAGTCTCAATTGATCCAAAGATATGAGACTAATTCTACACCTAACCCAAATATATGGGATCTGACAGTCTGACTCAAAGGTATGAGACCAGAAGTGTAACATGAGACTAAATTTGTAACCTGAGCAAAAGATATAGGACCAAAAGTGCACTTTGACGTTATTTATTTGATCTTAAGTGCCACAAAACAAAGGGTATAATAATAATTTTGGTCAAAGTGCACTTTTGATCCCATAACTTTTACTCAGGTCTCAATTTGGTCCCATAACTTTTTTATTGCACTTTTGGTCCCATATCTTTGTAGAAAGTTACAAATTTAGTAACGTATCACTTTTGGCCTCATATCTTTTGGTCAGGTTGCAGAATTGGTCCCATATCTTTTCAAAAAGTTTCAGCACCAGTCTCACTTGATCCAAATATATGAAACCAATTCTGCACCTGGCCCAAAAATATGGGACCAATTCTGCAACTTGACTAAAAGATATAGGACCAATTCTCATGACCCAAAGATATAAGACCAAAAGTGTAAGGACCAAATCTGCAACTTGAGCAAAAGATATGAGACCAAAAGTGCAACAAAAAAAGTTATGGGACCAAATTGAGACCTTAGCAAAAGTTATAGGACCGAAAGTGCACTTTGACCAATAGTTTTTGTAACAAAAAAAAGGTATAATAATAATTTTAAGAGGTAACTTACTATTTTGTCTTTCATTTTTCACACTTTTAACTATTTGGTCCTTGTATTTTTGAAATAAACTATTTGTTCTCTCATTTATTATAATTGTCAACTATTTAGTCCCTCATTTATCATAATCGTCAACTATCAGACGTTAAATGCCACTTTATCATCCTAATTACCTAAATCAACCGAACCGGACCAACAAACATAATAAAATCGACCTAAAATTGAGTCAGATCCAAATATTTGTATTACACTAAAGCTTCCATAAGGTATAAATTATTGAATTTCCCAAATCTCAAACCCTATGTGGTTCCAAATAGTTAAATATGTGACATTTAACGTGTTACATGTGCACTTAATGACCAAGTTATTAGTGTTGGTAACGGAGATAGGCTACAGGGACTAACGAGTTGACAATTCTAATTTTTGAGGGACCAAATAGTCTATTTAAAAAATGGAGGGACCTAATAGTTAAAAGTGTGAAAAAGGAGGGACCAAATAGTAGGTTTCCTCTAATTTTAATAAAAATTCGACTCAGCCTCAAACCCTTATCCCCGTCGATATGGTAAGGAAAAGAGGCCGCGAGTGAGAGTGTGAAGCAGAAAACGCCGGGAGAGAAGTTGGAAAACGCCGCTTATCGTCGTCGTTTGTGTTCGTCGACGGTGGGTCTCTGCTTCTTTCAGGTTTTGCTTCCTTCTTTTAAAATTTTCGTCTTCGTGAATTCGTCTGCATTCTGTGGCGTTCCTTTTTCTTCCCACATCCTAACTGCTCTCACGTATATAATTATAAATAATTAACTTAATGGGTTGTATCATCTTGTGATTGGAATGAAGACATTGACATCTTGCTGCCCGTTCCCACAAATCCGTTTGTCAGTCTCTTTTATGATAGAAATTTGCATCTATTTGAATTAAGTACTGTAATTTGTTTTCTCTTATGGATAAATTAGTGTACTTTTAGTCGTTCTCTGATATTCAAAAGTGGAGGGGAATGGAATTGATGAGAAATTTTTGGTACACGACTAATTTAAAATACTATCACCATATACTCTTTCTTCCATTTTTGGAGAGAATGATTCGTATGATATTTAGACGAAGTAATAACATATCCAGGCTGATAAACTTTGATGAAGTGATCTATTTCACTGGTGATGATTGTGAATATGGTCAGCCCTACTTGGAGTCATTTTTGGTTGGAACTTAAAGGTTACTAAAGATTGAAACGATGTAACTTTTCCAATGGGTGCCAAATGTTATTACTTGAGTTTTAGAGCAATTAAAGAGAAAGACACAATGATTTCCCAAGGGGTTTGTGTTGTCCAAGTGGCTACGTTATCATAACTAAATAGAGGCAAATGTCAATTTTGTCCCCTTTTGAGTCCTTCTTTCCAACTACATATAGTTGTAGAAATAGAAAGATCACAAGGGCAATTTTAGAAAATAAATTTGTAAACAACTTGCTCTTTTAAAGTAGACTAGATTGTTGGATTGGATGAGCTCAATGGAAGATATAAATGACTTCTAATGCATTTGTTTGAATTTAGAGAGTGCATTTTAAAAGTTGATATTCATACTGAAAACTTTATATGTACATTTTGGCCCTATGGAGGATTTTGATAGCTTTGATGAGTCAAATGGATTACTTTAAAATAATAGATAATCTTGATACAATGCCTTTGGATTTAAAATGTGGTGATCTAGATATCCAAGTTTTACTTGAAAGGATAGTGACAAGTTTTGAAATTTGACGTGTGACTTGGATTTTGAAGCTTGATTGTAAGTTTATCGTGAATGTATGGGTTTCTTACTTGAACAAGGCTCCCAAATTGATACCCAAGCTTCTTGTTGGTCTTCTATTTAGGATGTAGGACCCTAGGTGAGTGTTGTTAGAAGTTAGGTCAGGAATTGGAAAGTGAATGATGTTTAGGGTCTTTCATTGTCTACTATTATAGAGTTGGGCCTTCGGGTCACTTGAGGGTTAATTTTTGCATTCTAAAGTTAAATCCTGCTTATTCATATGTTTATAGATTCGCTGGCATCAATCGTGGATCGGAAGTTAAAAAGAGTGGTCATTCGTTCTCCTAGTAGAGGCAAGTGTTTCTCTTATCCCTGCCTCGCTTGAGGGTTTTTTATCTGATGATATCATTTGATATTTAAATTGATTATGTTGTTAATGTTTATTGGAAACGTCTAAATTTAAAGTATGCTTGTATGGGGTTTGAACCCTTTTACTAAATTGATTAGTGTTAATGGTTGAACTTTAGATGTGGTTATATTTGTTTCCTCTCATATTGTTTATTGCATTGACAGTGGTAATCATTACTTAATTAATTGAATTGTTGTTATTGGTTGAGATGGATGTTTATTACTCTCCAGTGAGGGTTGAGACGGATGCATTTGTGAATTGCCATGATTTACCTTTATTGTTGTTTTGAGTTGCGTTGATGACTATATTATATTGAGAGTTTCATTTTACTTGCCTTTTTAAATATAATAGATTGTTATTGTTGAAGTTGTTCTTACTTAAGATTATTGATATATAGCTAGTGACTCGCTGAGTTATGACTCACCCTTCTCCCCTTTAGTTTTGATACAAGTAAAGGTTGGACATCTACTTCCGCTTTAAGAGAAAGCTGAGTCCAGGCTCACACTTTGTTCATGTGGGTAGTTATGTTTTGGCGAAATTTTATTTAATCCTCTAGTTTGTCAACTCCACTAGCACTTAGAGAGAAGGGTCTTGGGAGTTTCTGTTTATCTTCATGATTTACTCTTTATGAAGACACTATTTTGAAAGTTCGACAAAACTGTAGTTGTTTTGAATTATTAATAGTATTGTTATGCATATTGTCATGAAGTTTTTATTTGAGGTATTATTTTGATATATGCGTTGAAGTTACTTTGTGTTTAGGTATGTATGTGGGTAGACTTACGACGTGGGTTACGCCCACATCCATGCATGTCGCGGCTTCCAAAAAGGGGGTCGTGACATAAATGGTAAAATTCTGAATTTTGTCGCATGCTTCGTCCACACACTAGGTTTGAATTAGCTAATACCATTATTGATTGCTTGAAAGAATGGGGGGTTAGAGAAAAAATGTGTTTTCTCTTACATTGTATAATGCTAGTTATTGCTAATGATAACATGCAAGACATCTTGTAAAGTTAACTCAATATGGATAATTCTTTGCTTTGTGATGGTCAATATTTTCAAATTCTATTTTGTGCACATATTTTAAATTTTATTGTTCAAGAAGGAATGAAAGCATCTAGTGAAGCATTGCACCAAATTTGAGATAGTGTAAAATATGTTAAATCATCGGAATGAATAATGAAAAAGTTTGAAGAATGTCTTCGTGATAGGGGAGGAGTTGATGTCGAAGTTGGGGCTCGTTTCACATACGCCTCCAACTTGAGCATGGGATGTAACAATATAATTTGTTGTATTTTTTCATGTATTTTCCATCATGTATTTATGTATTTCCTCTATGTATTTCAGGTGCTAATTAGTTATTAGTATACGAACAGCTGTAGGATAGAATTTTTTGTTTTGTTAGATTTTGTTTGCCTCACTTTTAGTGCCACTCGCGTGGTTTGTTCTGAGTGTAGCTGTATATATGTAATTGTTTCTGCATAATGGAAATTATCCAATTTTGTTGCATCATTTTTGTGCAGTTTTCCAATCCTGCTTCTGCTGTCGCCTAACGAAACGCTCTGAATGGGAGAGCAACAGAATTCTTCGCCTGCTTTCGTTGGTGGCGTAACCATAAAGGAATGTGAAGCCATGATTCAGAAAAGCCTTCGAAGTATTTTGATTCTCTCTCTCTCTCTCTCTCTCTCTCTCTCTCTCTCTCTCTCTCTCTCTTTCGTTTGTTCATCAGTCTTACTGATCCTACTTACATCCTGATGATGTACTCAGAGTTCCAATTTCATAGGTTGAGATTATCTGAAAATTTATACTTCATCCATTGAAATTGCACTTATGCTTCTAATGCATAAAGTCCATCCGCTTCTATGACTCGGTCGATTTTTGTTTGCATATCTGTTTTGCTAATTACTGGCTTCGTTTCTTTTCTTTCTTACAGCTCCAATGGTAAAATTCTTAAGGGAACACTTGGAGAAAGCTGGGTGTCCTGTAGGGCGTGATTTCTTCAAAGCTGTTAATTGCAAGCAGGGTTCGAATGGTGGTTACATTCCTGGTGTAGGGGTATTTATTTTTTAAACCATATTACTTCCCTTTTTGCTCATATAATCCCCAATCTCATTAATCTTGCAAATATTAATTTCTTAAAATTTTGATCGTCCTTCCCCCTTCCTATGACATTGATTCTTCTTTGATTTTCCTTTTGTGTGATGATGAGCAGTTTTCTGGTTGTACTCATGTTCTCTTTTTTCTAGGTAATAGTCTGCAGCAATTGGATAAATTTCCAAGATCAAGTCAACCGGGCGGTAGTTCATGAGCTAATTCATGCATTTGACGAATGTCGTGCGGCCAACATGAGTTGGTTTAATTGTGCTCACCATGCTTGTACTGAGGTTTACATCTGATAATTTTAAGTAAAGTGGAGTTTCCTTTTATTGTATGTCTCCAATGAAGATTTCTCCATGATCATGTGAACAGATACGAGCTGGTCATCTAAGTGGTGACTGTCATTACAAACAGGAACTGATACGAGGTCATTTGAAAATACGTGGTCAAGAACAAGTACATTCATCTCCTCCCCATAATGTTTTGTTGCTTATATTTAATTACAATTTTTGTTGAATCTTCTTAGGATGGCATGCAACATTCCTCATTTTACTTCTTTGATTCACAATATATAGGGATCTACTAGAAAAAAATTAAAAACATTAGTGTTGAGTAAATTCTTTCGCCGAAGTATTTATTTAGAAAATTATATATACTTAGAAATTATGTTAGAAACAGGCAAGGGTAATTTTATCATCACATGCAATTTCCCCCAATTCCAACATCCCATTTCTCTAGGATGGAGGTCATAATCTCAAATTTCGTGTTTTACACCACAACTAAGAAGGAATAGAACAATATTAGTAGACTGCAGTATAAAATAGTGCTTCTGATGCCTATTGCTGAAAAGCATACATGTATATCTTGCATAATCCACAAGGAGGATCTGTAAGAAAATGTCTAAACCAATAACACACTTTTCTAGTATCTTGAACCCAATAAAGCATTGAAAATTGTCCGGAGCTACAAATTTTTTGAAATCAGTTATTATTCCTTAATTAATAAACAACAGTTCAATTTAGAGCTACCTGTGATATTGCTTAATTGGGCTTCAAGTTAATAATTATTAATTGAAGATAAAGAATGGGAATCACTCATGTTATGAAAGTCTCAATTATATTCTAAAAACTCCTTAGAATGGCTGTAACAACAAAAGAAATCTGTGTGAACTTGTTAGTTGATTCCTTTCAACTGATGCTTGCCCATTCAGAGTTATTGAAGTTGCTTGAAGATTTTCCATTAGGGTTATCATCCATTGCAGATCTGTTTCTGAATGTCCTGCATGACTGAAGTTGTTTGTCCAATACTAGATTATAGGTCTGAAATGAATCCTACATCTCCCAGCTCCGTTTCTTGAAGAATTGGCCTCCCTTTTTTTTTTTTTGAGTTTCATTAGGAAATTTTCTGCTTTATCAGAGAGTGTTGCAATTATCTTGTTCTGATATTATTTATAACTTATTACCATCCTGCAGAGTTATAATATGGATAGGCAGTGGACAAAACTATCCTTTTCCCTGTTTCTTTCTCTTTGAAGTATTATCTCTTTATTATTATTATTATTATTATTTCTTTTTCTGATATTGTTGGTGGTGAATGCCATTGGAGGAAGCACCTTTAACTTGTGTAGTTAGAGAAAGAATTTTGGAAATATCATATGTATTTTACTCACAAAAAGAGAACCTATATATACAAGATTAGGGCTTTATATTAGGAATAGTAATCCCTCAATACTAGCTATAATCTAATCCCGAGAAATCAGACTAATTAATTATAATTGATTAACCTAGTCAACTATACTGATTATGTATGATCCTTAACACTCCCCCTCCAGTTGGATTATTGGAGCATCAATGTTGATCATGCCCAACTTGTTACAAATATAATCAACCCGCACCCCCATGTAAGGCTTTAGTGAAAATATCCGCTAACTGGTCTCCAGTCTTGACATATGTTGTGAAAATTAACTTTTCATCAATCTATTGGGCATGATACTAGAAAAGATTGGAATCCTATCTATCCTAGGGATATATCAAGATAAAAATATTTGTGGATATAACAATTAGTTTATAAAGATTAGTTAATAGTTAATTGAAACGAGTTAGCTTATATGTTTCTCATATCTCATCTCTTATTTATTAGTTGCATAATATTTGCAGTTGTTTTTTTATTTGTTCTTGTAAATTTCATTGAGGGTGAGCTCAAATCCTAGAAACAGCCTCTTTGCAAAGTAGGGGTAAGGTTGCGTACATCTGACCTTCCCCAAACCCCATTTGGAGGGATCCTCGTGCACTGGGCCGCCCTTTTTTTTTTTTAAATATCATTGTTAATATACTGTTTTTGTAACTAGTTTAATACTGAAATTGATTGTTGGAACTTGAAGGAGTGTATCAAAAGAAGGGTTATGCAATCATTGTCTGTTAACCCTTCTTGCTCCGGAGCAGCTGCCAAGGATGCCATGGAAGCTGTATGGGATATTTGTTACAATGACACACAGCCTTTTGATAGGGCTCCATAAATTATAAGTTTCTTGGAGAGCGCTTGCTTTAGAAGAACAGTCATAGGTGCCTTTCGCTGTTTTCACAATTCATATCTTCATGTAGATCTCATCATCATTCAAGTTTTGGACTGCTTTAATGACAATACAGGTGTTGCTTATGTGCTTCATAGGAATTCTATGACCCTTTGGATTGCCCCTTTGGATTTCCCTTTTTATTAATTACTGGTTTCATTTCATTGTTTTCTCACAGCACCTCATTGCACTTTTGAAGAATACTCTGTTATTTCTGATCCTCCTCCCATTCCATGACATTAGTTCTTCACTAGCGTGAGACTAGTGTGATGCATTTTGATGAACTATAGTAATATTGTATAATGTTTCATAGAAGAAAATGTATAATAATTATGACCACAAAGACTAGTCATTGATGATATATGTTATGGGCAAATGATATTGATGCGGGAAATATATCAACATTCAACATTGTTTCAATTACTCAGGAGTTCTCAGATGTCTATGCATTATTTAGCATTTAAAATCTGCTTAATTTGGAAAATGGCCTAGACATATTACTCAGGATGTTGAGTTTATAATGCAGCATATATTACTACTATAGGTTCTGTTTTCTGTTTGCGGACTGAAGCATAAAATTTAGTGACTTTGCTAGAGTTTCTCAAAATTTAAGATAAACATGCTACATTTGTCTACGAATATACAGCCAATATGTGTAACCATCAAATTTTGATGTCTTATTTTAAAATTACTTTTTGCTCTTTTTTGTATTTTCAAACTTTTATATTTGTAGTTTGTTGGTAACCAAAATGTGATTTTCCCATATTTCTACCATTATCTTTAACTACATCTAACATAGACTATTTATATTTTTTGAGTTACAAAGAGAGAAAAAAAATCTTTTATTTTTAATCACGAATTAGATATAAAAATTTATGATTGAATTTTCTTTCAAATAGTGAAAAATTTTATGTATCTTTACCACTTATTATGACACATGATAAAAATTATCCATTTCAACTACTTATGTTAGAATAATAGTATAAATCACACAAAATTATATTTTAGACTAACAATAAAACAAATATGAAAATTTAAAAATTAAAATGAAACAAAAAATAATTTTAAGGTTAAAATGAAACTAATTTTATAATTTCAAGACAAAAATGACTATTTGACCTCATAATAATTTATATATATATATATAAAGTGTGCTCTGCATGCTCTAACATATATGTAAAAATTAATTTTAAAAGAATATAGTCACCAACTAAAAAAGAAACAAAAATTAGCCAAAAAAAATATAGCGACCAACTAAAAACAATAAAATATGCACATTCAATAAATACAGGGATAACACAAAAATAAATCATGTCAAATGAGGATCACATTCCTAGTGAATCGTCCAATCTTTCTCCATCAATGCTCCAACTCTGATTATCCTCTCCCTATGCAATATCTTTATTTTCCTGCTCTTGAAATTTTTTTTCTTGCCAGCTAAATCCATTTAGATGCTACATTACCACTCACTTAACTGAGTCTTGATGAACTAAATGAGTAAGGGTTGTTTTATAATTTTTTTTAAAGTATAAGGACCGACTTACATGAAATAAAAATATAGGGATTGAGTTACAAACTCAATCAAACTATAAGGACCATAATGTTAATTAACCTCAATTTTATTTTAATAGTAAATTTTTTATTTAGAGTAATGGGACCTTATAACTTTTCTCACTTAATATTTGATAAAAAAAATTAATTTTGAGCGAATAAGGACACAATTGGTTAAAAACGAGAGTTTGAATCCTCTATTGAATGTGAATGTCTTATTTAAACTTAAATAATTATATATAAAATATTAAATTAAATATAAAATATAAAAATTAAATAATTAATAGAGTATCAGATATCAGATACCCTAACTATTTAATTTTCACTATAATTACTCTATCTAATATTCTCTATTTGACTGATGGGTAAGTCTAAGATGCGAAGTTTGATTCTTGACATGGGATGCAATTGCTGATGTGTTATAATTATAGCCATTGATATAATTTAATGTTGAAAAATAATAAATTTTTCAACCAATCAAAACTGTGTATGGAGTCTCATCATAATTAACTCTTCCACGTGCCATTATATATTATTGGCTCATAACTCATTGCATCCCAGGTCAAAAATCAAACTTTACATTATAGACTTACCAATACCACAAGATTTTTTGGAACCGATACAAAGATACCCTAATTACCGTCAAGAATTGCCACCTTTATGAGATGGTGAAGACGAAGAGTGGAGGTATATAACGACTAACGACCAACGCTCTCACACACACTCTCTCTCTAACCGAAGCAATTAACGCAAAATAATAGCAGAGGCTCCAAACGCTACCATTACGCCTTTTTTTCTCTTCCTTTTGCTACACCAACAAAGAAAGAAAGAAAAACAAGAAAATGAACCAATTCGGACCCACGAATTCCTCGCAAATCCTCCATCCTCAATTCTCCGCAAATCTCGCTATCCCAATCGACACAGAAAACCATATCAGTGTCTTCACCAAATGCTTGTTCCGTTTCTGGATTCATCTCGTTTTCTCTGACGACGATTTCTGGAGATGATGCAACCACATTATTGGAATTGATGTAGGGGGTTAATTCCCCCTCGCCATCATCCACTTCCCGAATTGGATCGCTTCTTTTCTCTTCTAGCTAGGTCGTCGATTCTAGCTGAAAAAATTTGGGAGGAAAAAATGGGTTGCATTAACTCCAAGGATACCATTCTCAAGAATTCACCTGAATGTGTGCATTCTGCAGCATCAGATTATAATAATAATAATAAGAATAGGTCTTCTTCTTCTTCGTCTAGGGTTTTAGCACTCGACAACAAAACGGAGGCAAAACCAAAGGGTCAGAAAAAAGATGTGAAGAAATTTTGGAAGGACAGAATGGTAATTTCGCGTCGGTTTGTGGAAGCCGAACAGGTTGCTGCTGGATGGCCCCTTTGGCTTGCCTCTGTTGCAGGGGAAGCTATCCATGGATGGGTCCCTCTCAAAGCAGATTCTTTTGAGAAACTAGAAAAGGTATGGTAACTAACCCCTAATTTAGACTAAAATCTCATTTTGGTACATCATATATTTATTTTTTTCATCAATCTAGTCCCTTACAATTTCTTTTGTCATCAATTTTAGTCCTTCTATCGAGTTTTTTTTTTAGTAAATTAACAATTTAGTTCTTGAAAGATCACTGAGTTTACCATTCGGTTCTTGAAAGATTTAAATGTATAGTTTAGTCCTTGAAAGATCAAACGGTATGGTATACTAATTAATCCTTTTCATGGACTAAATAGTATTCCGTTTTAATCTTTCAGGGACTAAAGAGTATCCCGTTTTGATCTTTCAAGGATTAAATGTGTATTTTAATTTTTCAGAGATTGAGTTCTCAGCTCAATGATCTTTTTTGGGACCAAATTGTTAGTTTACTCTTTTTCTCTTATTAATTTGATTATAATAAATTTGTTACAAATTTGTTTTGTTAATATGAATTTTTTTTTATTGTTTGTTATAATATTAGATCATTAACTGATAATATTACTGATATTAATGACAAAACAATTTGTGGGGGGAAATTGATATAGATACATGAATGGGCTGGAATTGATGCTCTAAAACAATATTTAGCCGTTATAGTTTTTTATACTGATCATGGACTTGGTTTAATATACTCTCTGGACTCTGGAGCTCTTGGAAAATGATGCTCTCGAGAATGACATTGGTAGAATTAAGGGCACATTAATTTTAAATGTAGTTAAGGTTGATATTTTCTTGAGTGTACACTTAACTGGGTTGTTATAAAGTGTGTTTTTTTTATCCTTTTCCTTTTTATTTTTTGGTAAAGATAAATTTGATTTTCAAATCAGCTATAAAATAGCTTTACGTACAAAGATAAGTTATTTTCTTCAAACTTACCGTGGTAAATCTGGAGTAATTTGTAGCTGTTAGTTTTTTTTTTGGTCATAATCTTTAAAACACCATATTATCAAAAAGATGCTGATTTAGCTATTGTGGGGGAGAGATGTTAATTCCAGAATAAAGCTAGACTTCTTGTTTGGAATTCCTCATTCATTTAGGTAACTAGTCTTGTTTGGCTGCAAGACTTGTTGGGATCACTAATTCAATTTCCATTTTAACGAAGGAAACAAGTGATATTATTGTCAAAAGTGACATTGAAGAGTTATAAAAATAAGTTTGATATAATTTCGAGAACTATGGAAGAGGGCACAAAATTGATAGAGGAAATGGGTGAGTTTTATGGAGGGGGTAAAGTTAAAGCTGCACTTAAAATGTATGATTTGATAGTTGATAATCAAGGAAAGAGGAGGAGGAGTACTCATTCCTAAATAGCAAGAGATGACATAAATTAGTGATGAATACGTCTCTTTTACTCATGCTCAATGAACTATTAAAAGTTATATTTGGCATGAATCAACACTTTCTGCCAAAGGCCTTGAGTTATATTTTTCAATAGGTTTAGAAGGATCTGATTTGCTTGCCAACTTTGAAACACAAGCTGACATGCTTGAAGCATATTATTTATTAATAGTGTTTAACATATGTTACTAAACCATCACATATATCCTTAAGCATGCCAGAGAGTTGAGACTCAACGTATGATGAGGTTTCTGTTTAAAAAAACGAAAACAAAAAAATTGTAATATCATAACTGGATAATTTTGGCTTACTCTTTGAGCTCCTTAACAAAAAGTTATAATAAAATAAAATATATTTGGTTGATCCATGAATGGTGTAGGACAGCTTATTTTTAAACGTGTAGTTCTAAACTTTGAATGTAAATTATGTTAGACATGATATTAGATAATTGTAGGATATAAGAAATTCTGTTAATCTGTAATTTAAATTATAACAGTACCATTCATGTAAGTTGTTGATTCAACTACAGAAATATTTGAAGCTATTTAATGTTAAACTTGTGATCTAGCTGAAGAATTTCCAAGCTCATAAACGATTTAGATTTAGCAAGCCAACTCAATGTTCTTAAGTTTGACTCGTGCTCAATCTTTTGGCACTGAACATTATTTTTGGTTTACTATGATTATGTTAATTTTTTTTACTTACCTATGATAATTGGTTGGTCATATTGTCACTGTCAAGTCAACATATTGTGAATTTTGGTCTTTTCTTACTACTTTTTCTTTTCTACTTATATAGATTGGACAAGGTACATATAGCAGAGTGTTCCGGGCACGAGAGGTTGAAACTGGGAGAATGTTTGCCCTAAAGAAGGTGCGTGTTGACAATCTTCAACCTGAGAACATCAGGTTCATGGCAAGAGAAATATCAATCCTACGCAGGCTTGACCATCCAAACATAATGAAATTGGAGGGTCTAATCACATCCCCACTATCAAGTAGCTTATACCTTGTTTTTGAATACATGGAGCATGATCTTGCAGGCCTAGTATCGTCTCCTAACATCAAGTTCAGTGAGACACAGGTTTGTTAGTGTCTCTAATTTTGATAAAGTTGTGTATTTTTAGAATGGAACATTATCCAAGCCTATGGCGAGGGACTAATGCCTATGCTGAAACCTGCTCACACTGAATAAGTTAGATTTATAGTCCAGACATAAATGTGGTTGGTCAGTATATTAAATAGTTAAGTAGTTGTCCTTCTCATCAATATATTCTTTTTTCATCATGATTTGTTTTAATTTTCTTTTCCAA
Organism: Chamaecrista fasciculata; assembly: GCA_003254925.1. Classification (NCBI taxonomy): domain Eukaryota; kingdom Viridiplantae; phylum Streptophyta; class Magnoliopsida; order Fabales; family Fabaceae; genus Chamaecrista; species Chamaecrista fasciculata. Next base: position 34,175 of record QANZ01032845.1, read on the forward strand.
TGTGAAGAAGACTACTTTTTATTGATATACAGAGTTATGATGAATTTCTCCTCTTCATTTCTAGTTGCTTGTTTTTTACTTGCACTTATGGTGATTGCTTAATTCATGTTTTGTCAAACAGATTAAATGTTACATGAGGCAGCTATTAAGTGGACTTGAGCACTGCCACCTGCATCGCGTTATGCATCGTGACATTAAAACATCCAATATATTGGTGAATAATGAAGGTATTCTCAAAATAGGAGATTTCGGATTAGCAAATACCCTTAACCCTAATAGCAGGCATCCATTGACCAGTCGTGTAGTGACTCTTTGGTATCGTCCTCCTGAACTCATGATGGGATCAACAAATTATGGAGTATCAGTGGATCTGTGGAGTGTGGGCTGTGTATTTGCAGAACTTTTTATGGGGAAGCCTATCCTTAAAGGGAGAAATGAGGTAACTTTCATAATAATAACTATATAAAGATAATATTGATCAAGTAATTAGACAACATTTTATTAAAGAACTAAAGCATTTCTTGTCATTCTACTGTCATTTATATTGCTTCAATTTTCTTACAGTTCTATGTACGTACACAAGATAATGTTTTTTATATGTTTCTTGTTGCCACTCAGATGCAAAAGTAATATTGAATATAGACTGTTGTGGCAACATTTATTTATATTATTGGAAAATAAAGTTATGGATGCCTGGTGACCAAGAGGTCACGGGTTCGAATCCTGGAGACAGCCTCTCTGCAAAGTAGGGGTAAGGCTGCGTACATCTTGGTTTAAGAGACAGAGCAGTCTCCATTTTCTCTTGGTTTATGTATATATTTGTATTTCTTTTGAATAAGCATAACAGTTGAGAGATGAAACTCTCGTACTTAGCAATGTTTTATGCTATCTAAAGAGTCATATCTTGAACTTGTGATAACTAACAAGGACTAGGAAGATGGCAAACAAAATATTTAATGTGATCGGAGTGGCCAGTTTAATGCAATCTTATTGGTTCTACAGATCGAACAAATACACAAAATATTTAAGCTTTGTGGTTCTCCACCTGATGAGTTCTGGAAAATGTCTAAGCTTCCTCATGCGACAGTGTTTAAACCTCAGTCGAATTACGAAAGCACTCTACGGGAGAGGTGTAAGGATTTTCCAGTAACTGCTGTAAACCTCATAGAGACTTTACTTTCTATTGACTCTTTTAAGCGTGGAACTGCCTCCTCTGCCCTAATGTCTGAGGTAATTCCACTAAGCTTGGTATATTCTTTTCCTGATTAATTTATATGTTGGAGGTGTACCATGCTAATTATTGATTTTATATTATGATTCTCAAATATGAGTCTCCCAAGTTTTCTCGACGTGGAGTGTGTATGCTTGGGATGTTTTTTTTTTAAAAATCATATTCATGATGATTCTTGTGTAATTTCTGATTGTGTATAATTAACCTTGACTGTTGATTTGAATCTTGATATTTCATATTGTATCACTTCAGTATTTCAGCACCAAGCCATATGCTTGTGATCCATCGGTCCTGCCAAAGTATCCACCTAGCAAAGAAATGGATGCCAAAAACCGGGAAGATCCACGCAGGTAGGAAATTTTTCTTAAGACATACTTTAGAATCTCTGTTGTTCCACTTCAATTTCTGTCCTGCTTGGAATCTTTAGGGCCTACTCATTAGTTTATATTCTTGTATATTAAATCAAAACCTATCTATACTATTATATACAGTGTCGATACTTTCTAGCGGTCAGTTTTGACATTAGATGCAAAAATGCCAAATCACAATCACCACATCAAATGATGGAACACCGAAACACTGCATTCACCATAATGCTCTCTTTGCTCTTGCAACATGTCGAAGAGGAACTTCACCCTACAAATAGGAAAATGTAGCCACTAGAGATGATTGATAGCAACCAGCAAACACTGTGAATGGCAGCAACCTCCTCATTCCCCAACCCTCAAAGGGAGGGAGGAAAGCATGTGAGAGAAGTGCCAAACTCCCACCCCCAACTACTTCCATTTTAGTTTCTTTTTCTTCCTTCTACTCAAATATTTGGGATCAGAGTTCTTTAATCTTTATATTCCCTATATATTTTATAAGAGCTTGATTAAAAATGATCTGCCAGAGCCCAGAAGTATAGAAAAGGTTGTTATATTATATTATATATTATATGTTCAGTGAAATTAAATTCAAGCAAGATTTACTGCCCAGAAACTTTTTCCATGGAAAGAAGTGAAATATAATTCTCTTCACAGGATCCAGACTCTCAAAGATCCATGGGCAACATCAATTATATCTCCTATTATCCCCTTCTACTTCTCCTATTTTTCCTTAGGAGGAGAAAATAATTTATTCTTTACCCATTTCTTCGTTGACAGTCTTCAAAATCCCACTTTATAGTAGATGTTTCTGTTCTTCTGATGGTGAAAAAGCGCATTTTGGTATTTCTGCATCTGGTTTAGCAATTCTGATTTGGCATTTTGGCATATGATGTGGAATTTTTTTTTAAACAGAAAAATTTAGAACGGGATTCTTACACATTTAGATAAATTCATGGGGTTTATATATCACATTTAAAAGTTCAAGGGGTCTTTTACTTGTGTCAAAGTAGTAAGAAATTACTAGAGAAATTAAGTAACTTCTTACTACGTCTTTTTTCTAACAATTTAAAATACTATAAAAATAATATTTGCATGCATTTTAGGCTTGCGTACTAGTTTATTTAAAGATAATAGTGTATCTGGTTATGGCTTCTAATCAGACCAAATATTTTATATAATTATATCCTTTATATCCAATATTGGTGCTTGAGTTGATGCTTTGTACTCTCAGGATTAAGACTAGAGGTGAAGTTTCAGAGACTGTCACATCAATAAAACAAAGACAAGTTCGTAAACTTTTGCAAGAATCCACCAAAGTCAACAAATCGATTTCGAGTATAGAGGTGCTCTTTTGGTGCAGAATGCAATATTGCTTATAAAAGATTACTAGTTTTTTACTTCCATAATCCCAATCCTACTTTATACAGGAATTGAAGAACAACTCTCAAAATGCTCATAAAGATGATGGTAAAGTACATCTTCCCAAGGAACAAAGAGATGCTATGCACAGAAGAGCAATGGAGTCATCATTGAATGCTATGACGAAGACCACCCGCTCAATGGATATGTCTCATCGCTTCAGTGTAACATTGCCTGTCTCAGAATCCAGTGGCTTTACTTCGGCAAAAAACAGAAAAGTAAATGCTGCATCAACTTTATCAGACGGCTCAAGAAGTAAAATCAGTGCACTAGATCCATCATTTGCAAAAGGCACCTATGATTTAACAAAACAGGGGATAGATGTTTCTGAAAGAAAATATGATAACAATGCCAGCCATCAAGATGATACAGCTGACTCCAACCATTACATTAATGCATCCATTGATTTTGATCCCTCAGAACAAATAGATGTTCTGATACATACTCAGGTAACTTTGAAATCATTAGGGAACATTAATCATATGCTTTTGGTCATACTAAACCTTAAGGTTACCATTGTTCACTAAACTTTAAATGCCATTTGTTTGTCAAACAATAACTTTAGTTTCAATAATCTAATACAGAACTTGGCAATGCAGTCCGGACATGATGATTGTTTGTATTACTATACTATTTACTATTGGTTTATATTAATGTAGCTGAGGTTATGTCACTGTGCTTTAGACTTATAGCTTGAAATAAATCAACCTTTTTTCTATCATCAAGGGAAAGAAACCTGTGCATTCTATTTTTATCAGGTTATTTATTTATTCTTGAAAATTTTACAGGACCACCTAAATGATGGTGAGCTCTTTGAATTACCATGTCCCCTGATATCTCAATCAAATAAAGTATATGAACCATTGCAGAAAAATGAAAATGGTTTTATTTCTCGGGGATCTCGGAAATCAAGGCTTGGAGGAGGTAAAGAATCTGCTTTTTATCAGTATAATATTGTTGAGTATTTTATCCCAAAAAAAAAGGAAAAGTATTTTTGAGAAGCTTAATATCTGCTATAAATTAGCTAGCTCGGAATTATGCACCAAGGGAAAATCAACTCAATTTTATGTATAGCCAAAAAACTATTTTTTTTTCCACCCCTTTTTGTTGAAAGTAAATTACAAGTTAATGCATAAATCATTATGAATACTGATAAATTACTGTGTTTCATTTCAGAATAATGGTGTGGGGGTTCTAAATTGGATTCATCCTAACCTTTATAAGGGTGCTTTGCTAAACATCCTAACCATAGCTGAACTGTGATATCTGCATCTGATGGATTGAAACTTCTGACATCTTTGGCAGGACTGCACGGATTCGGTTATTGATTTTTGGTAATCTGCAGTAGTAAACTGAAATATAGGATTAGAGATGTAAATGGTATAACTTACAAAGAACCATGTGTTTTCCAGATTTTGATTACCACATGGAAAATGGTGTAACTTACAGAGAACTGTATATCTTCCCAATAGAAATTTTGTCTCTTCACTAATCCAGTATGATTCTTTTCACATCAATTAGAGAGTTGGATACATATAGAATTTTCAAATTCAGCTATCACATACCAAAATGTAAAATTAATTATTCTCCTCAGTCTAAACCATTGTGTTGATACCAATTTCTGCTCATAGGCAGCTGTTTTAAACATTATTGCACATCTGAAACACTTATTGGTCTGATTGGAGAAGGGGAAGAATAATTTTTTTTTAAAAAAAAACACTAGGCAGATATACCAATTCAGTCCCAACCATATAGATTATATTTTGCAATATTTACTTTTTGAGCAAGGTAAGACAGGTAATGGAAGACGCCACAGGGTTTCCTTTGCATTGACTCTGCAACTGTAGTGTGCATTCAGGGCGGCAACACATCCTTTCTTCTTTTTCTAGTAATAATCTTTTTATCTTTGTTGAAGAGTTTCTTCCTTCTTTAGGTGGAGGTTTTTTCTTCTTGGCAGTGAGAGCGGTATTTAGTTTTTGTTTAATCTTTGAAGTTTTATTATCTACTTTTGATCTATAATTATAATTCAGAACACGAAGGCAAGATGATGATGAAGACTCCTTATATATGATTGTAACTTGTAAGGTGTGCTGTTTTATAGATTTTATTTATAGTCATCGTTTTTGTTACTCAAAAGTCATATTTTTCTTGATTTAAATTGTAAACTTTCTTGTTTTCAAAATAAAGTATAAGGGTGTGTCACCTTTATTATCATGTTCTAGCATGGTTAGGAAAGCCCGGTCGGACCGTGAATCGCTGGCCAGTCCGGTCCGAGTCGCAAAGGAAATCGGCCATGCAGCGAACCGGAACAAAACCGCTCGAACCGGTGTTGAACCGCCAAAACCGCCATGAATATTTGAGGGGTTCGGCCGGTTCAGGCGAAACAATTTTTTTTTTTTGCCCTTTTTTTCCTTAAAAGGGCGCCGTTACGCCTCTTTTTTTTTAAAAAAAGAAAATCTGATTTGTTGCCTTCTGAAAAAAAAAATGTAGACTATGGAGCATGGAGGGATCAAATCGATCTGGAAGAAAATACGAAGATATGAATGAACCAGATCTGGAGAAGAAGAAGATCTGATTCGATTAGATCTGAACAAAGCAACCAACCTAAAGATCCGAAAGATTTGAACAACTTGGAAGATGGAGTTAGAAAATGAAGAAAAAGGTCACAACTTGAAATCTGTCCAAATTGCCTCTCAGTATTCTTTTGGTGAGTGATAAAGATAAATCTAACCATTTTTTTTTTAAAGAAAAACTGAAGGTCTTAAAAGAAATAAACAATATTGGACTTGGTGAAAGTTGAAGAGTCATTTCGTATTGGAAAATGGGAATTGGAAATGTGTAGGTGTATTGTCTACCGTGTAAATGTGCAAGGTATAAGTGTAAGTCTTTAATCCATTAAATTCATGCTTTAATTATTATTTTTTATTTTTTAAACACACTAATATATAATACTATTTTTTTTCGTAAATCACTAATATATAATACTATATTCACTATTGTATTAAAGTGTCTTAAAATAATTATTTTATTATATTATGAAAATTAATTAGTAAAAGATACAAGTACAAAATATTTTTTAACAAATTATATATGTATATATAATTATTAAAATTAATTAGTTAATTAATTAATGTATTTTATTTATAACATTTTTTTGTTCTATAAAATTTTTAAAAATATATATATTAAATTATTAAACGGTTCGACCGCGGTCCAACTCCAGTTGAACCATTGAACCTTGAACCCTTACCTTAACCGATTCAATGTCCGATCCGGTTTTTATAACCTTGAAAATCTCATAGCTCCAAGCCATCCTCAAACCAAAGAGGATACACCCATTATTCGAATTATCATGAATAAGATATGAGTAAAATTAGACTCATATCTTGTTCCTTAATTACTATTGAAAATTTGTAAATATATGTGTCAAATAAAATCTGACATTATTTATGTAACAAAGTATATAACTAAATAGAGATCAAGAATATTGCACAAATAAGCATGTGCCACCAATGAGAAATCGCAATTAAAATTTGACGATTTCCCTCACCCAATGCACTTGTAAACAAGGTTTCAATTTTCAGTTATTTTACGAGAATTACTGTCTTTCGTTTATTATTATTTTCTGATCTAATTGCTTGTTTGAAAAATGTCTAATTTTGTAGTATTCAAATTCAAAGATGTTATTGATAAGAAAATAATAGTGGTTTATATTTTTCAAATCTGTTTGAGTATTAAAATGATTTAACTAATGTTTAAATAACTCTAATTAACGTTCATCGTTTGTTTGGATTCATGGAGGAGGACAGGAGGGAAATGATTGAAAGGGGACGGGAGGAAAAAAGTTGGATAGGGAAAGAAAGGAAGCTCTCTTATTTGTTTGAGGAACTAGCTCCTCCTCTAAAATACTCCAATTTGAAGTATTTGAAAATTGTAAAGGGAGGAGGAGAATGAAGGATTAAAAGTTAAACAATAAGAATAATTTGTTTAATCCTGAAAAGTATCGCTTCCAATCTTCAACTCTCCAAACAAGGGGGAGAGGTCTCAAACCTCTTCCCTCCCCTCCCCTTTTCCCTCAATCTCTTCAATCCAAACAAAGCCTAAATAATTTACTAATGTTTTATCTTGGGATGATCTAAGCCTCTCTTTGAAATAAGAACAATTTGTTTAATCCTGAAAAGCATCGCTTCTTAATTCATTGAGAGGTTGCAGAATATCTTTTAATAACAGTGTCCAAGTAATACGGCCCGAATTTATATTATATTCTATATTTATACACTATTCCCCAACAATTACCTACTACAAGCTTTGTCTGAATTTAACCAAAACCAGATCCTATCACTAGAGAATGTCATAGTACTTGGTCGTTGAATACATAAATTATCCTTCATTTGCATTCATGATACTGCCATAACCATATTTTTCTATAGCATGTATGCATTTTTATTTTCTGTACAGAGCATTTATTTTAACAAGTATTACTAGTACAACAGAACAGGTAAATGACCGCATCCCACAGGGAATAACTAAAACAAAATCCCAAATACAAAAACTGCAAAACCATCCCATATTCAAAGTCCTATATTTACATACTCACCATCATTATACATACAAGGACCAAAGTTGTCCCCTAAAAGAGTTTCTTGCACCTTAACCATCATAAGTCTTCCCTCATGTATTCCTTCAGTTAAAGCATAGCAAAGAAAATTAGGTGCAAATCTTTAGAGTTTACAATCAGGTTCATTAATGAAAACATAACCCGTGAACTTTTTGTATAACTTGGCAGCTAGCACGGTATGTTATGTGATTATCGAAAACCTTGATAGTAAACATCTAAAAAGCTTTACCAAAATTATGCACTTTGTCCTCCTCGTTCTTGACTTGAGTACATGGGGATAAATGTTTGTAATGTCAAACGTTGAATGCTGTTCCAATCATTCCTTATCAAGGATCATAAGAGTGGGTATTTGGCCATTATCAACAAAATCAATCTTGTTCAATCTAATGCAGCACAACACTTGCTCTGGAAGTTCTTCTTGTTTTTGTGCCTGTCATTTGAATTTTGACAGAATGGTCAGTCTGAGTAGTTCAAGGCTATCTATGAAGTGCTCGAATTTATAGATGATAACAAGGCTAAAATGCAGGAAACCCTTGTCCATGAAACTCCCTGAACTTTTGATGTTGCATAAAAGACCTTTTTCTGTTAAGATTTTCATTAAAAAAATGAAGTTCTTTTATAAGTTTATGATTGTTGTTACATTTTATATTGATTAGAATTAAAATTAACTATCGCTGTAACTAATAGTATACAAAAAAAAAATCTTGATTTTTTCAATGAAAGTTTTAACAAAAAGGGTTATTTGTACAAATTCAAAAGTTCAGGGTGTTTTCGTCACTCTTCAAAGTTCAGGGGATTTTTTGCACAATGACTACAGTTCAGAAGAGTTTTGTGCATTTTAGCCATAATTATCATATCAAACAGAAGTTTCTAATTACAGCCATGAAGGCCAAACACTACAGTTTAGGATTCCATGTTGTTGAAAATAACATATTACCTGAATGGTTAAACCCAATTCAAGAACACCATCTTTCAAACGTTCCCGAAATGCCTCAAGTCCTTTTCTTGACATGTAGCTGAACCGATGAATGTCCAGATCGATCTCAAAATAGTTAGGACCCTATTGGGGACAGGATTAACAACGTTAGGCACTGGAGAATCAAACCCATGTCAAAAGTGTATCCAATACTATTAATGTTATGTATCAAGATACAGATACAAGAACACATGTTCATGTAACGTAGAGTAAACTCAGCCTGAAAATTGTTTAGTCCTTGAAAATAACACACTTAGTATAGATTAGTCTTTTTATCAAGGACTAAAACACTATTTTGTTCCTTTACACATTAGTGTTTTCTAAATATCAATGTCTCTATCCAATATTTAACTAAATTTATGAGATATTATCGTTAATTGAAGATACAATATCATTAGTTAATTATATTATTATATTATATTTTAACTAACACAGAAATTCTATTTTCATAACAAAATAAATATGAATTTGATGTAAAATCTTTAAAATTTAGAAAATCACGTATAATGACTAAATGAATGTGTTTATGCGACAATTAATATGTCATTTTATTATCTAATGGTGTTACATCTTCAATTAAGATTGTTACATAACTAATTTAGTAAAGAAACTAGATTGAGAGACTAAAATTTATGACAAAAGGAATCGTGAGAAACCAAATTAAGAAGATGATGAACCTCCAGAGATCCATACATACAAGAGAAGGAAGAAGAGGGCTTAATGGTTGCTGTGAGTGTGAGTGAGGCATAAGCTAGGGAGGTATTTGAGTAGGGTTTTGGTAAGATTTTAGGCAGGGAATTGGTTAGGTTATTGTGGGAGAGATTGGCCTCTCAAATGCCAAAGTGCTTTATGTTTTCTTTTGCTATCTTCTTTCCAGTAATGGTGGTTTAGTCTATCTGAGACACCACATTTTCTATCTATTCAGAAATCCAGTATTCAGGTTCTATTGAGAAAAAGTGAATATGTGAGGAACCAAAATGGGATCTTATCAAGTGACCTAGGAATGCAGGAAGGACAAAAGAGCACATACCAAACTCTAGAAGGCTCCATCTCAGAAATAGAAAAATTAACAGACATAAGTTTGTCAACAAGGAATAGCCTCCACAAGGTTTGCCGAAATATTACAATGAGACAATATTTTGGAAGAAAGGTGACATTTTTATTAATTAACTGGATAATAATTAATCAAACCCACATTCTGAGAACATCAAAGAAATGAACATGTGTAAAATCTTCACCTTAAAAAAGTTGTGTTGAGGTCGAGAGAGCACAGGTTTTTCATTATAAGCATGCACAAGCTTCTTTTCAGCCGAACTCAAGTTCATATCCTCAGGATTCGCAAGTCCTGCCATGATCTTTAGTCTTTCTCTGAAAGAAACGCTAGAATCTTTAGCAAATCCTTTGATTTTTTCTACCTCATCCTCGACTAATTTCTGCAGCATAACGTAGAAAAATGTTAACCAAGTTTTTAACTAAGGAATTAACTGAAAAAACAGTGGGTAACAAACAAAAAGTACTGAACCAGAAAAGAAAAGTGAAACTAGTTACAATTTTGGAGACAAAATATAGCTAAACCAATGGATTCACAAATTAAAATCGAATCTACAAAACATTAGGAGTAAATATATAAAATAGTCTCAGAAAGATACACAAATTAACAACTCAATCCCCAAAATTTTAGTTTACACTCTTTAATCTCGGAAAGACATGAAACCAATAAATTTTCGTCTTTTTGTCCCAACAAGTTAGTCCCTATAAAATAGACTTAAAGAACTAAACTAAATTGCATCCACGACTTTCAAGGACTAAAGTATATAATCTAGATTTTAAGAGATTGAGTTGTCAACTAGCGTATCTTTCAAAGACCAAATTGTATGTTTACTCAAATATTAATGGTTTGTAATAGCCATGGACATTCATTCTTAGTACCTTTATGCTTTCCTGAAACTGAGAAGAAATGTGTTGGTCAAGAGTCTCAGGAACCTTGAAATATAGTACAAGACTCATCCCTTCTCCATCACTGTCACCAAGAAACATTGCAGCTGGATATGTAGGCAACTGCCATGAACAACATGAGAAATAACGATAGATGAGAAACCATTTAGAAGCAGCCAATCTCATGGTAATGTATAATCAGTCAGAATGTCAGATTTTGATACCATCACTATGAAATGCATAAAACCCCTGACTGTACAAAAATCTCCCCAAACTTTAAAAAGTGACGAAAGACCCCTTAAACTTTTGGTTTTGTGCAAATAATCCGTTTATGTTAAAATTTTCGTTGAAAAAATCAAGAAATTTTTAGGTTTTTGGCTACAAATAATTGCAAAAATAGTTAATATTAATTTTGAATCAATGTAAAATGCAACAACAATCATAAAATTACAAAAAGAAAAAATTAATGAAAATCTTAACAAGAGAGGCCTTCTGCACGAAATCAAAAGTTCAGAGAGTCTTTTGTCACAAACTTCAAAGTTCAGAGAGTTTTTCGCAAATTGACTAAAGTTCAGGAGTATTAGCCATTTGGTCCCCAAATTACTAGGTTCATTAAGTTTTAGTCCCCAAAACTTAGTGATTACACAAGTTATTCCTGAAAATAACAAACTCTATACATATCAGTTCTTTTATCAAGTGACTCAAGGACTCACAAGCAATGAGTTTGTGTTATTCAGGGATTAATTGTTGCCCTTACTAATTTTTTAATCTTAAGGCTCAAATAGATCTAATAACTCAGGAACCAAATTGTTAATTTACTTCTTTTTTTTTAATTTGATAAAAAAATTGTTAGTTTACTATTTAAAAAAAACAAGTGTTTAAGTAAATACACTTTTTGTCCTTCTTGATCAAATGTAGGCCAAGTTGCCTTCCTAATTTAAAAAATGATCCAATTATACCCCTCTATCACATTTTTATCCAAAATTATCAGCTAGCTGCTAATTTAAATTTTGGATGGGTGATGTGAAGAACCAGCAAAATAGGAGGGTAACATTGCATGTTTGTCAACGATGGCGACCAATCCAAACTTTTATTTTATGAGACTCAAGCAACTTGTGTATTTAAGACAAAATTAAATATACTTACCTGGATATTTACAATAAGAAGTGGGGGAATTTTCCCAACTGATTGCACATTTGGAAGCTCAAGGTGTTGGGCAATATGGTGTATCTTTTTGGGGCAGACAAATAGATCAACACCAAATGGAATATATGGACTGTGATTCGGAGCAGGAGACTTGCATTTCTCTCTGGAAGTTGAATCATCAGACAATTATGTTAATCTGTTTCAGACAAACAAACAAATAAACAAATTTAATTCAAATGTCAGTATAACATACTTGAAAAAGTTTACACCACGGAGTTTGAATGTCGAGGGTGGAATTTCAGACCAACATCCAGAGGAAGGCTTCTCCCCTTTTTGACTTGGAATTGTATATCCTGCTCTTGGACGATACAGATATCTTTTCGATATACCTTGGATACAAATATAAGATTAAGAAGTTTAATACAATTAAATATTAGTGTTGCATGCAGAGATTGATAATTAAAATCAGAGACAAGAGATGGATGTGCTCAAGTACTTGAATCTCATCTAGATGTACAATAAAATTTTCTGTATAAATTGATAGTTAATTTAAAACAAATCACATTTTGACCCTTAGTAAATATATATATTCAATTAGGTCCTACATAAAGTTATTAATCACAATTTAGTCCTTCAATTGTTAAAATGCTTACAAGGATGTCCCCCATTCCTATTTTTATCCAAAAAATAGCATGAAATCCAAGTGCATCTGATTATTAAATTTGGCATTAAATTTTAGATGAATATAGTATAAAAGCAACACTATAAGCATTTTAGTGATTGAAAAAGTTAAACAAAAATAAATGACATGTGGAGAACTAAATTGAAAATTCACCAATCTTTTTTTTTTGGTAGAATTCACCAATCTTTCAAGAACCAGAATAAAGTATAGAACAAACTCAAAAAGCAAGGCAAATCCATTGTGCCAAAAAATGAGAAACTACTAACCATCTAAGTTTTTCTTCACGCAATGAAAAGTTAGGTTCTTCAAAACTTACCATGTTCAGTGGTTTCTTCTCCATCACAGGATCTTCGCTTGAAAGAAAGCCTAAAGATTGCAGACTGCATTTTCTGACACCGGAGACTCTTGCTTGACCTATTTGCAATTTTGTCACTCGAACTTAAATGAGGAGGTAACACGAGAGGAAAGCCTAATTTTACAGCATTATCTTCAGTCTTCTCTCCTAACTCATGTTTGAATTGCTTAATACCCTTGAAACTTCCATGTCTTTTTCCTAAGTGAGACACTCCATAATCTTGCTGGCTACTTATAAGGGCAAACCCACTTTCATCTTTGCCATTAAATCTCTCTAACTTAACTGCATCAAGTTTAACATAACTTTCGTGGTACTCTTCATACTTACACTTGTTATGTACAAAACAGGTTGATTTTTCATACTGATGAACTTGGCCACTTGAGGCGTTTTCAATTGAATTTCCAACGTTTGGAATACAATTACAATCTGCATACCCAAGAGAAAAGGAGTGAGAGAGAGAGAGAGAGAGAGAGAGAGAGAGAGAGAGAGAGAGAGAGAGAGAGAATAAGAAAGGCAAAGTAAAATAACAAAGCTGAACTTGACATACTACATAAAATATGGTTGAGAACTAGCTAATCCATTTGACTGCTGTTCCTGTACTTTTTACTTATTTTTAGGCTAAAATGCATAAATCCCCTGAACTTTGGTCACTATGCGAAAAACCCCCTGAACTTTGGTCATTGTGCAAAGAACCTCATAAACTTTGAGACGTGGCAAAAGACTCCCTCAACTTTTGATTATATGCAAATAACCCATTTTGTTACCATTTTCATTGAGAAAATAAAAATTGTTTTAGTTTTCTGGATACTTTTGATGATAATAGTTAATTTTAAGTTTGGATCAATGTACAATGCAACAACAATCATAAAACTATAAAGAAACTTGATTTTTTTTTTTAATGAACATCTTAGCAACGAGTTATTTGCACAAAATCAAAAGCTTATGGAGTCTTTTGTCACCTTTCAAAGTTCAAGAGGATTTTTTGCACAGTAATTAAAATTCAAGGGGCTTTTCTGCATTTTAGCCTTAATTTTATTTGCAATATTTACAATATTTACACATCTCAAGGAATTTGCAATATTTACACATGCTAAATTAGGACAAGAAACTAAGCCTAGGCTAGGTTCATCACTAGGCTCATATAATGGGTCATAATTAAGATGGGCTTTGGCCTGGTCTCTGTTCAAACCAAATCAAATTAGTCAAAACCCTTGTAGAATTTGGATCCTCTAAAGTCTGAAGTGTGATATTTAGCACAGATTAGAGAGAGATAGGAAGAGGGAGAGAGAGAAAATGTGAGCTCTATAAACTATTATTTTGGGGCCACTCATTCTCTCTCTACCTTTCCCTATCTCTCTCTAAACTGCACAAACGGCACTAAATACTAAATATCACAATTTAGAGGATTCAAATTCGCCCGGTAGCATGTCAAAAGAATGTTGGATAAATTCAAAATTGTCCTATCTAGAAGGAGCAAACTAAAACTTATTGTTTGCATGTTGTTATCTTGTTGTTGAAGGGGTTAAGCTTCATTACCTCCATGCATACTACTGTAGTCGTCATCGGAATCAGATTCCAGAATACTGACAGAGTCAAAATAAGGATCCTCTAGGGAAATTGCTGCAAGAAATAAAGTACTGATAAAGTCAATATGAGTTTCAAAGAAAAAAAGATAAATCATGTGAAAATTGGTTCTTAAGTAATTGAGACACAAGCAGTCACTGTTACTTCAGCAGTTCAGCTAAAGGATGATAACTTTAGGGACTAGTTTCCCAATTCTTTTAAGTAACAGGGAAGTGCTTGCAAGTTTCACATGGCATAAAGTTGAAGAGGTGTATCTATATTTCTCTCTTATTCAATCGTGAGAGTTCGATGGTGGCTATAAGGGTGACAATGAATGTCACAGATAAAACTCCTTTCAATATCACTCTTATACCCAGATTAGGGTAAACTTCTTTCACAGATAAAATTGGGGTATAAGGGTGACAATTAATGTCATCTTTAAGGGACTAATTAAATGGTAATATCTTTGAAGGATTAAACTGTAAATTACTCAATTTGTCGAGGATTAAAATGTAATTATTCTCATAAATTTATCTGCAAAAGGCAAGGGAGAAAAGGGACATACAGTTTTCATCATATTGACTGTGGTGCCATTGAAGCTGAGCAAGGTAAAATGTGGAATTGGACACTTCAGATCGTCTGCAAGTAGTAGTCGAACCATTCTCGAAGTCCATGTGAACAAATTCACTAACAGAATAATCTGTTACACATGTTTCTCCACCATTTTGCTTCTTCTTATTAGTCTTAGCAGCACCATCAAACACTACTGAACTTGAGACCTTTTCACTTGGTTTCTTGATCCATTGGTGCTGCTTCTTCCCTTTTCTGAATATTTTTGAAGACACTGACACGCAACCACCCATTATAACAGCAAAAATTCCAGATTTTGAAAATGGTCTTCTTTGTTAGGATAATGAACCCCAAAAGAATCTGCACATGAACACATCACATATAGACATTTAGCAAGAGAGCTGTTAGATCAAAGCAATACTTAAAAAGACAAAATGAACATGACAACATGCAATTATGATCCTGACATCTTCATATTTACTGCATTGCAATACACACATCTATAATAAAATGAGTGAAGATAGAAAAAGGGTTAAAAAAATCTTATAAAATGGACCTAAAAACAAACAATTCAAAATAAAAAGTGACTTAAATGAAGATAGTTATGCATAGAAAAGTTCAAAGAATACATGTATTGTTCAATACTTTCTCAGCCTAAGATATCAAGCTGAGTGATGATTATAGAAACTTAGTGATAGCAATTTTTAACAAATACGAGTAAAAATGTAGTACTTCAGTTCTTGATAATGACCTGAAAACATTAATTTTTGTGTACTGCAAAAACTTTTTATAAACTACCTTTGACGCAGAGATCAGCACTTCAAAGCAGAAAACTTATTAACACACAAACACACAACACCACCATATTTATACACAAATGCAGGTTTTAACAAACAGAAAATGCATTATTTGCTTGTTGAAAGAGGAAACAACATATATAGGGGTCCACATCAAATGGGATGGACAAAGTAGAGACAGCAAAACTATTATACAAAATTCGTCAACGTCTAACGAAACGAAGTACAAAAGAAAGCTATTATGTGAAAAGAAAAGACCAGATAAAATAAAAAAAAAAAAATAAAAAAGACAGTAGAATATATGCATCAGTCATAAACAACAAACATAGAACGACAACGACAGTGAAAATTTCAGACACCCCATTTAATTTTTTTTCTTAAAAGAATTACAAAATACATTATAACTTTAAAAAAAGAAAGACATTAGACATTACCTTTGAGTTGGTGAGATATGCTGTGGTCTCTCCCTTGTGTGCAATGCAACAACCGAACCCAGAGAGAGACATAAGAGGGGTTCGGTGTAACAACGTTGGTGGGTCCGACAATTACAATGTCGGATCCTAATTCTGCGAAAACCAGCTTCTCTGTGTTTTCCTTCTTCTTTTGTTTTTGGGGGTGGTTTACAATAATTAGGGTGTAAACCCCTTTGAGAGAATATGGAATTAAAAAAATGAACTTGGTTGTAAGCAATAATGGATATATAAATAAATAAATATAATGGAAACGAAGTGGAAGTTTGTTTGACGTTGTGATTCTTCGCCATTGTCATCATCTTCTTCGGTTCTTCCTATTTCTCCTGCTCCTCGTGCTCTTAACTTTTGGGGTGTCCGAGATTTCGTGTCCTAAAGTTGAGCTCTTATTTCCCTTAAAAAATTTGTAAGATATTGTACTTTTAATTTTGGTCAAAATTTTATTTTGACCCCTAACATTTATTTTAAATTCTATTTTAGTCTCTAATGTCTTTCTTATTTCCGTTTTGGTTCCTAATATTTCTCAAAAGTTTTATCATCGATCTTTAACTATTAAATATTTTTTTTTTAATAAATTTGGAAAAGCGGTGAACGAAATACAAAAAACATCAGACATCAAGACCAACCGGATGCGAGGTGCCCACTCGATTGGAACCACCGCTATCCTTGACCGACCTAATACAAGATGAAGCTTTGAAATTACACATATCATCAATAGTCATAAACGTACAAATACTATTAAAAGAACAATCAAAGGTATCTCTACATTTAACTACCAAGCAATTAATTTTATGGATAGCAGAAATTGGTGAGACCGTGCTATTCCTCCAGATTCTGTCATTTCGCAGCTTCCAGATAACGTCAAGACCAATTAGCATTGTTAGCCAATCTTCATAATTCGACAAAGGCTGTTTTTTCCACTTGCTAATCCAGAATTGGAGCCATCTTTGTACAGTGGGAAATCTCCTGTTGCACGATCTGACGGAAACACTAAGACCAAACCACACAGCTCGAGCAAAGTCACACTTGAGGAAGACATGGTCAATAGAATCATCAAAGGATCCACAGAAGGCGCAGACACCCACGCATCTAAGATGGTGGACCCTTAGATTTGAGAAGGTCAGGAGAGCGCCATGCTAAATTCTCTAGGCTAGGATTAGGATCCTCATGGGAGCTTTTGTTTTCCAAAATTCCTTCCATAGAAAGCTTGAAGATAAGGTATTGCCGTTATCCGGATAGTAAGACCTAAACAACAGGGCATAACCAAGCAGTTGTGATATACGACCCGATAGCATTAGGAATCCATATAAGGGTATTTGGCTTATTCCTCTCCGAGAGAGGGCAGCTGAGAAGACGCCTAGTGTCATGAATGGAGCAGACCAGCTTCATCTTGTCTATATCCCAAATATACGAATCATATCACAGCAGATCACTAACCAAGATCCCCGTAGGTTATCCATCAACATTTTGAGCCTAAAACTTGCGTCGTATATCGACACGATCACCTCATCCAACCTTCCATCTAACGTGGTCCGTGATTAGGTGAAAGTTAAGACATACTCTTTTCCAAGCAAGAGAGGTCTTGGGACCTGGTTTAAACTCGAAATCCGAGTGGGGAACAACATATTTATTATGAACCCAAGCCGAGACGATCGAGTCTGGTCTTTCAATGATCCTCCAAGTATGCTTAGCAAGTAGAGCCTTATTGACCAGAGCAGTATCTCGAAAGCCTAAACCTCCCAACTTTTTTGTTTGAAAATAATTCCCTAGTTGAGCAGATGAGTACGAGGTCTATCACCTTTGAAATTGAAACCCCAGAAGAAATTTTTCATTGCACTGTTGATAGAATTTGACACTCGTCTTGGGGCTTGGAAGCAAGAGAATTTGTAGATAGGGTCAGACTGAATGACGGACTTAATTAATGTGAATCTTCCTGCTTAAGAGAGCAATATGCTTTTCCATCCCGCCAATCTGTTATTGATTTTATCCATCAGATCATCAAAGTTCCGCTTGAAGTCTTGTCTATCATCCACGAACACCCCCGGGTATTTCCCAAGCTTAATCGAAGTAGAGACTCCAAACCTGCTCTAACACAAAAATTATCTAAAGCATTTTTAAGATACGTTGTGGTTGTCTGTTCATTCTTGAAATAGATAACCAAATCATCTGCATACATAAGGTGAGAAATTGAGGGACCACGTTTGGCGAATTAGATCCCTTGAATCCTTTTTTCCTTCTGCATCACTCAAAAGGCAAGACAAGACATTCGTACAGATGATAAATAAATAGGGAGACAGCGGGTCTCCCTGTCTTAGTCCTCTGTTGACCTTAACTTGAGATATTTGACCATTCAACAACAAGGAGAAAGAAGAAGAAGTGACACAATGCATTAGACAGTCAATACTGAGCTGGAAAATTAATTCTTTTCAACACTGCGGCCAGGAAATTCCAGTTCAGATGGTCATAAGCTTAAGCCATGTCAACTTTCAAAGCTCCCCATTAAGATTTCCCCTTTCTTGCATTATGAATAAAAGACATCAATTCCGACGTCAAGAAAATATTATCTGCAAACCTGCCCTCGATGAAAGCATTCTAGTACGACGAAATAAGATCATCCATAAAATTATGCAATCTATTAACCAGGACCTTGGAAATAATTTTGTAAATCACATTGCACAAACCAATGGGTCTGAAATCTTTGAAGGTCTCAGGGGAATCACATTTCGGAATGAGTGAAATAAAGATGGAGTTTATCGTTGAGAGATCAGCTATGCCTTGAAAGAAGTCCCTGACCAGGTTGAAAATGTATGTCTGCATAAACAACCAGTACCTGTGGTATACAGTTGTGGGGATGCATCAGGGCCAGGGGCCTTGAAAGGCTTGAGTTGAAAAACTACCAACTTGACTTCTTCCACCATTACGTCCTTGATAATATCCATCGTGCGCGAACTCAGAATCAAAGGGATTGTAATGTTATTCAGCCAATCACTAAGATCTTCCTGAATTATAAGATCATCTGTAGAAAAATATTTTCAAAATAAGAAACAGTTATACGTTCAATGCATTGATAATCCTCAACCCAACGATCAGAGCTATCTTTAATTCTTCGAATTTTGTTCTGAGCTCTCCTCTTTCTAACCACATTATGGAAGTAGGTCGTATTATGATCTCCTTGCAAAAGTCACATCTGTCTGGATTTCTAAGCGCAGAATATTTCCTCCCTCTCATACCACTTTTTTAATTAAATGCGAACCTCCATCTCTTGCATGTTTAGAGAATCTCGTGAGCTTGCAGTTGAAGAATAGACAAAGTTTGAAGGTCCTCAAGTTTAGATTCGAGGCTAGCAATATGTGATTGAACATTTCCAAATGTGGACTTGTTCCAAATAATGAGGTCTTCTTTGAGCCGGTTCAATTTCTTTGTCATTGCCACTAAGCCAGAAAAATAGAAGCAACAATTCCAAGCATTTGAAACCGTATTGTCACAGGCACCGCTGTGTATCCACATAGCCTCAATGTGAAAGGGCGCAAGCGTTTCAGAATATCAGCATCTCGTGAGGCAATAATGGGAGCATGATCAGAAGCTAAGATGTGATGGGTACTAGCTGTCGTGTTTGGAAATTGATCAAACCAAGCTGGGAGTAGTAAAACTCTGTCTAACCTTTCAGCCACTGCTTCATCAACCAATCTGTTATTTGTCCATGTGAACCAAGGTCCATTTGGAATAAAATCAATCACGCCCAAATTGTTGATTAAGTTATGAAAATCTAATGCACCCCCTCAATAACCGATTCGTGCTTAGTTTGTCATTTGCACTTTTTATTTGATTAAAATCACCCATTACCTGTTGGGAAATCACAGAGGGAGCGCAGCGGAAGAAAATTAAAAATTTTGGACTAAAACGCAAATAAAACTAAAGGCTAACTCTGTGATTCCTTCCAGGATCCACTAACTATGTTTATACCAGATAAGGAAAGATGTTTACCTAGTTTTGATCGGTGACTTATCGTATTCGCGAATTTGAGAAGTCCACAGAGTGTCCTTCCTCTACCAGTAATCCACACGAGCAGTTTGGCAGATGCCTAGGTGCTAGCCTCCTTCACTTCTTCC